>JAPYXV010002794.1:0-12819 GCA_028533065.1 Trachops cirrhosus
CTCCAAGGAGGACACGCAGAGGATCCAGAAACACATGAAAAGATGCTCAATATCACTAGCTATCAGAGAGATGCAAATTAAAACCACAATGAGGTACCACTTCACACCAGTCAGAATGGCCATCATAAATAAAACAACAGACAACAAGTGTTGGAGAGGTTGTGGAGAAAAAGGGACCCTAGTGCACTGTTGGTGGGATCATTTTCTTCTTAATAAAAATACTCTATTTTAAAGCATTTTTAATTGTATTTCTCCCATCACCATTTATACCCCTTATACTCCCTCCTCCCACTGGCAATCACCACACTGTTGACCATGTCCACGAGTCCTTTTTCCTTTTTGCTCAATCCCTCCACCCATAACCTCTCCCCCTCCTTAGCTGTCATCTGCTGTCTGTCTGAGTCTGCCTCTATTTTGCTTGTTAGTTCAGTTTGTTCATTAGATTCCACATATGAGTGAGATCATATGGTATTTGTCTTTCTATGAGTGGCTTATTTCACTTAGTATAATGTTCTCTTGGTCCATCCATACTGTCGCAAAGGGTAAAAATTTTTTCTTTTTTACAGCCAAGTAGGAAAATACTCTATTTTTGAGTAGCCAAATCCCAAACCCTCTGTTCTACTTTGCACACAACAACATAACCTATAATCCTGAATATCACACGATAACCACATAATAACACAGATTATTAGGGATTCTTTCTCCCCTCAGAGGTTCTTGCTTGTTTTATTTATCTTTTAATCAAGCTGGATTCTTTTATGTGATTCAGTGAAATTCATCTCTGTGTTGTCAGAGAAAAAGTGAGAAAGCCCATCAGAGAATTGTCCTCACCCACAGGCAACTCAAGGAGGCGACACCCGGAGGGGCCCTGACATGACAGTGTGTCTCTGCTGCTGCACGTTTCAGTTTCAGCTGTCCAAGGGCGAGCATCTGGATGAACTGAGGGTGCTTCTGGCAGTTTGGTTGTTTGTTTTTGTACAACATTACCCTTGCCACATTCCAGGTACCTGGTCTGGGGTCCACTGGCAGAAGTAATGATCTGTTCCAACGTGGAGGAAAGCTGACGTTGGGATTTAATGCGAGATTGTTGGGAGGCTGCACCTAATGGGCAGTTCAAGCTTGTGAACGATGACTGTGACTAATCAGTTTTTCACCTCATGTGCTGGCAAGGAGCCTGATATCTTCATCGCCTAGTCCTTCCTGCCTTTTCCCCCACCTCTCTCCTGCCTCGGTGGCACCCTTGGGGTACGATGTTCTTGAGTATGGCACGCTACCCCACCAGCACGTACCCTCTGAGGTCCTGCCACAGTACTGAGCAGCGAACCGGTTTTTCTCTCTGAGGACATCCACAGACTTTTTTTTTCCTAATTCGGAGAACCTGTCTTGTTAGTTTCAGGGAAAGTTCTAACTCATTCTTTAAGTTTTGCTTTGGCTCCATTGATCCTACTATCTTCCCTGAGTTATGGAAAGAATCACAGGGTTCACTTTTTCTTTGAGTTGGGAAAAGAAAAGGAAAGAAAAAAGAGAGAGACAAGAATTCAGATTTCAAAAAGTTGTCTGCCATGGTATTCTGGTCAATTACAATATTTCTCAATCCTAGCTGTAGAGTTTCTTGGATTCAGTATTGCTCTGTTTCTTGTTTGGTGTCGTGCAGAATGAATGGTAGCATTTTCCCCTGACTCTTAAGAAAAATGGTGTTCTTCGGTAATATCAGTCGGTAGGGAGCTCCTATATAAAATTCACGTGACTCAGAACCAATCCTGCTGAAACTAACAGGAACCTCAAACTCTGGCACAGGCTGCAAAAGGAACTGTGGAAGGATTTGGAGAGAGTGGCAATTGAACAAAGGGATATCCCTTTTTTGTGTCCCCCTCACATGGGTCTAGAACACTGGTGATACCTTTCTTAACCAACTGATCGTTGTAGCCTGGAATGGGTTGCAAGTCCTGGATTTGCCTTTGGCTCGTTAAATTTCCAAGTATCATTATTGCTTACTCCTGGCATTAGCAACCTTTCGTAGTTTTATTTTTCTTTTTGAAAATAAGCGTTTCATACTCATGCACTGTGAGAGAGTGCTGAGGTTACTGGGCTAACGCTTTTCTAAGGCCCAATTTATTAGTACTTCTCCTTTACCCCTCAGGTTATCTACAAAAGAATTTCAGTCATTCAACCTTTCTACTATACTTGAATCTTGCTCTTGAGAGTCTTTTTTGTCCTCAAGTGAGTAGTATTTTTCAGTATCATTTTCATCGACACTACATTAATACCAAAGATATGCTTTCCAAGTAGTTGTGTGTAAGGTGAACTTTCCAACTGATCTTTGTAGCTCTTTTCCTGCAAATCGAGGTTGAGGAGCAAACCAACATCATGGTCTTTGTGCATTGAAACAAAAGGCAAAAGGAGGGCTCGTAACTGGGGCTGTATTCTGAGCAATTGTTTTGGGACTGACACAGATGAAGGACGACATTCTCCATTAAAGAGTGATGAGGCCACGAGCTGTTACGGAGATAGCAGTGTGTTTGTACTTTATTGCTGTCTGTGAGCACCGATAAGGATCGAGGCTGCCTTCCAAGTTGTGCCATCGCATTTCTAGTGGCTGCTAGGCCTTGAACAGATTATTGTGGGTTAGCTATTTATCTCTTCAGGGAGAACTAAAACATACCTGGACAACATCCTATGATTAATTTTTGGTGAGGGACTTACACATGAAAATAAAACACAGTACAAATACACAAAATAAAAGAAAAATGACCAAATGTATGAGATTACCAAGAGGAGCTGTGATGTGTTTTATTTTCTTTTTAACAGACAGAAAGAGATTGGGTGTCAGAATTTGAGTATGGTGTGTCAGACTGTCATGATTTTGATATGCATACAAATTATTTTTTAATCTGTCTTGGGGTGAGAGCTTTTTGTTGGTAATTCAATATAAAGTCAATGGTAAAGTGCCAAAAACCTATTAAACCTCCGACTCTGGCAAAGCTAGCTGGGATGGACAGATGGATTCATTAACATTAAGCCCTTTTCTTCCTTATTATTCCTAGGTGTTTGCATTCACAATTTTAGTTTCAGCTATTTCTCTTTTTTTCTTGCTATAATAATTTCTCTTTTATTTTTGCTGTAATAATTTCTCTTCCCTCTTCCTTGGTTATTTGACATGTCCATTTCTCTTGGGACTAATGTTGCTTATTTCTCCTCAAAGCTATGAATTTTGCTATTTCTACATACTTTAAGTTCCATATACTTTGTCTTATATTTTAAGCAAGAAACCTGTGACTACTTAATGTTTGTGTACTATGTTTCTCATGTGGTATATATTTTAGATACCTCACATATATGATTTAGTGAAAGGTAGGAGAAGCACTTTTTTCCTTTTTCTATCTTGATAGTGAAACTGAACACCAATATTATGTTTCCCATAAATTATCATGTTTGTTGCCAAAATATGAATTATAATTCTGGCTCCTGATTCTTCAGACTCTTGTGTATTTGAGCTTATATGACTCACAGGGTGCTGAGTATGAAATGAATAAGTGGTAGTATCTCTAGTGACTTACTGCCTGGAAATATAGCAGAAATTATAGTGGCACACAGAGGTGCCATAGAGCCACACAAACAAAAGCTACCAACCTAAACAGATGTAACTTTCTTCACAAAAATAAGCTCAAAATCCCCATTGGCTCCGCTGAGAGGATACCACCGTCATAAAGGAGACATTTGGAAACCTCAGTCACAGGGGCAGAGAGCTTTAGCACCGTCTAGCCGATACAGGTTAACAAGCATGGCAGAATGTAATTCAAATTTCTTTAATGTCTTTACTCATTTGAAATTTGAAATGCACTCTGGCCTGACATTCTTAGTCTCTTCCCTGCCTAGGCTTTCCAAAGTGGGTTATGTTGGACAAGTCAATATCTGAGATTTTGGTGATGGAGAATTAGGAAGAAAAAGGGAACTAGAGAAAAACTGCTGGAGGGAGTTCTGTTTTTCTGTGGGGCAGCAGTGGGCTGGGAGCACAGTCATCATGTGTGAGCAGAAGTGGAAGACAGAAATGATGATGAAAAGATGTTGCTAGGACCATCTTTTCTACCGCATTGGAGAAATATAAATATTTTTGTCCACAGTATTCTTATGCATGTGAAATCTGTGTAACAATAATTTTATTTGTATAAATATCTGGATCAGGAGTAGCCTTAACTGTGAGAAATCTCCAAGGGGCAAAGAATTGGGTTGGCCAAAAATGTGTTATTTTCTTCCATAAAATAAAGGACACATTGTTCATTTTCAGCAATAACTTTATTGATTTAGATATTTTGAATATGTCGGCTATTTCCTATATGGTATAACATTGATTGTTCTCAATGTCTCGATTTGATTACTATCAACTTCAACTGGTCTACCTGATCATGGAGCATTGTCTGCGACAAATCTCCAGCACAAAACTTCACAAACCACTTTTGACACATTCGATCAGTCATAGCATCTTCTCTATACATTATACAAACATTTTGTTTTGCATTTCAGTTGCATTTTTATCTTTCTTGAAATAATAAAGCATAATATGTTGAAAATATTGCTTATTTTCTTCTATCTTCAATATTAAAGTGGCTATACAAGAATTCACCAATTTTGATTTTTTGTAAATGCATACTGATATGACAGCTGTTACAATGCAATCTAACAGAATTGTTTCAAATGAAGTTAAAGACAACTAAGCACTACCATAGCCATCTTACAGGAAAAAACCAAACAAACTTTTTGGCTAACCCAATATGTGTATGGAATTCTCCTTAGCAGAAGTGCATCAGAACTTTAGTACTTTTCACCTTTTTTCCTTGTGCTGCTTTCTATGCTGTCAGCTTTTTGGTAAAGGCATGATGAGTGCCTGGATGAGAGCATCTGGACGAGAGCAGGAGTGGGGGAGAGTCTCGGTTGGCTTGCTGATTATGTTAGTCAGCTCGGGCTGCCGTAACAGAATACCACTAGTGGTTCAAACAACAGAAATGTGTTTTCTCACAGTTCTGGAGGCCAGAAGTCTGAGACCATGGTGTCGGGATTGCTGTTTCTGATGAGGGCTCTCTTCCTGGAGGCTTGCAGATGGCTCTCTTTTCACTGTGTTCTCACACAGCCTTTCCTCCATGACTCTAGAAGAGAGAGAGTTCTCTGGTATCTCTTCTTATAAGGACACTAATCCTATCAGATTAGTTCTCCATCAACCCCACCCAATTGGCTCTGTGACCTCACTAAACTTTAATTACCTCATCAGAGACTCCACCTCCAAATATGCTTATACTGGGGGTTAAGGTTTCGGATTTGGGTAGGACACAACATTTAGTCTATGACACTGATGAATTCTACTTCTTTGATATTCCCAGCATAAGGACTAGGCACCTCATTTTCTTGATTTGTAAAAATCAAGAGAAACATTTAAAAGCACCTGAGAACTAATGATAAGTTATATGCCCTTAGTAGTAGGGCATATAACTACTTAGAAGTAGTTAACTTCTTTACTGATAACTACAATATCTTCTCATAATTTTTCTCTAGTCTGATTTTACTTTTTTTTTAGAAAAGATTTTATTTATTTATTTTTAGAGAGAGGGGAAGGGAAGGAGAAAGAGAGAGAGAGGGAAACATCAGTGTGTAGTTGCCTTTCACGTGTCCCCAGCTGGGGACCTGGCCTGCAACCCAGGCATGTGCTCTGCCTGGGAATCAAACCTGTGACCCTTTGGTTGCAGGCCCATGCTCAATCCACTGAGCTATACCGGCCAGGGGTGATTTTACTTTTAATTCTTATTACTCAAATTAAGTGAAACTGGAAAGTAAATTCTTCTTTAGTCATACGATATTCTCTTAGTACATAGCAAAATTTTACATAAAACATTTCTAGCTCAGTATTTAAAAAGGCATAGCTCATTTGAGTATATCTTAGTTTTCCATCTAATCAAGCCTCCATTGGATGACTGGGTGTTTGTATGGAGTTCAGAGAAATATCGTGTGTCTTTAGGCTTTATTTTTCTTTTTTAAAATGTAACTTGGTGGTTCCAAATCACAGGACTATACCCAGGCTGCATTGTGAAAGTAGATCAGCCTGCTCCAGGCATGTAAGAAGCTAGATATAGACATTCTTTACCTGTTGTGTGTAATGAAGGAATTACTGTAATTGGAACATAAGATATATTCTGAATCTTATTTCAACATTCTTTTGAAACTTAGTTTATATTAGAATATAAATTCAAATTGCTTACTGTGTTTTTACTTGTGAGGCTTATAAGTGTGCCTAGAGGTTATTTAACACAATGTATAAATGAAATATAATTTACATAAGTGCAATAAGATGCCTGATTTTCTATTCTGTATTGGGATGAGCAAATTGATCACTAGAAAGTACAATGAATAGAATATCTACTAGAACCAGTCTTTAAATTTGCATTTTTAATTGAATAACATCCTAAGAGCTCTTCTAAGGAAAGGAGAATTTACTGAATTCTAAATAGAGTTGAATGTCACCACTTATCAACTCCATATTTCTTAATCTACTGAAAGAAAACTTCACTTTTGAAAGTTGATATATTTTTAAAATATTTTATTTATTTATTTTTAGGGAGAGGGGAAGGGAAGGAGAAAGAAAGGGAGAGAAACATCAATGTGTGGTTGCTCCTCGAGTGCCCCCTACTGGGAACCTGGCCTGAAACCCAGGCATGTGCCCTGACTGGGAATTGAACCAGCGACCCTTTGGTTTGCAGTCTGGTGTTCAATCCACTCAGCCACACTAGCAAGGGCTGAAAGTTAATATTTTTTACAAATTCAATACTACTTAATAACATGTGGTGAAATAAAATGTGCAAGGAGTATTGTGTGCCAGAGACTGTGCTAGGCATGGGGGATTAAACATAGATGAATACAGTAATAACCAGGTCTTTATAATACATGGACTGTACACGTATCCACACATATTACAGCAGGTAGGCCTACCAAGGTAATAGATGACTATGCTCAGTAAAGAGGTGATATGGCAGAGGGAGTAATTAACCAGGACTCTTAGGTGTGAAAAGTCCATAGAGGAGCTTAACAGAGAATATAATGCCTCATGTTACTTATTGACACTTAGCATGTGTCTTCTCTTTAATGTCCCTATACCTTTACAGAGGTTAGAAGGTTAAAAACTGTTATGAGATGCTGTAGTGAAAAATTTGCAAAGCAGGGGAGAATAAATTTTCTTTTAGCAGTGATGACATACAAGGATCCAGCAAACACTGGCTTTGAAGGTGCTCGGACTCCCTGTTTCACTGCCAAGGCATCGGCCTTGCTGCTGGGGCAGCTGTGACATTGGCGGTGGTTTTTGTAGCTTTCTGACCTCCAAGTCTCAGCAGCAGCTCTCCATTTTTGGATTACACCTGCGGTGTCGTGACCTGCAAGCTTACTGGTGGCCCGGGACTCATGCGCCTCTAAGCCTTTCCACAGTTGTGTTGGCGCTTCATTTCCTGCATTAAATGCCTTCCCATCAGGCACATCCAGAGTGGCTTTTGTTTTCCGCATTGCACCCTGACTGATACAGAGGATTGGAAGATGAATAGGAGCTCACTCAATGAACAAAGGAAGAAAGGTCCATCCCACTCAAAGCAAACACAGTGAACAATTAGAGGGGAGCATGAAATACTGCCCCCATTAGTCTGTATGGTATGTAAATAAGAATCGAAGTTAAGTCATTATTACTGCAGTATAAGGAGGTGGGAGAGATAGGAAATGAAATTGGTGTGTTAAAAAGAAAAGAGGTTATGTTGTGACTTACATGCTTTGTCCATAGCTAAGTAGCTGCTGAGTTAATTTAACTAGAGCGTGGTGCCAGGAGGGCTGTATTTTCAGGTAGCCTGTTCTCACGACTGTCGGAGGATACACTGGGGGAAGGTGGTTCAGAAAGGAGAGAAGACCCAGGGAAGATTGTAGAGTAACAGATTATCAAAGAGAAAAGTTTATTCAGGTTTAGGTCTTTGTGTCCAATTATTGTTATTTTTTTTCATGAAAATGTTCTTAAGAAAATGCTTTACACTAGTTTGATTTCCAGTAGTTTTCCATTTTAGAAAGAATTAAGGTTTCCAAAAAGTGGTTTTTCATGCTCAGAGCACACCTCCTTTCTTTGCTATCTAAAAGAATCTTCAGCCTCACATGTTTTAGATTTTCTGGAAAAATATGTGAGACAGGAAAGAGCCACTGATCTGTGTAGAAAGGGCATATTTTTGTCTTCCTCATCATTTGCATGAATTTAAATGAAAAGTTCTTTTTAGAGCATTGCATACATTTATCCAAAGCTTATTTTCTTTCTTTTTTTATTGTTGTTCAGTTGCAGTTGTCCCCATCTCCCCACCCCCATTGCTCTCCCCTTATTTTCTTGTAAGTTATCGTAGCACATGGTGAGAGAAGTGTGATAAGAACAAGACCTGGGGCCCTGGGGAAGAATGCACTGGGCGATTAGAGCCAGGGTTGGCATGGTTGGTCCTGGGCATACAAGGCTGCTGCCAAGCTGCTGAAGGAAGCTGTTAGGGTTTCTGCATTTGCTCACGCCACACCTTCGTCTCACAGTTTTCACACAGCACTTGGCAATGAGCCCCTGACTTCCTTTGCCTAGCCCAAGAGAGGCTGAACAAATAACACAGAACACTAAGACACCAAATGTCAGCAAAATAAATTGAAAACTCTGTCTGTCTTTACAAAGACAAACAAAAGCAAGGAAATATTTTTCTTTATACAGATTCAGACATCTGAAAAAGAGGTTGTAGGAACTGGTTAATGTTTGGGTAGGTGTCTTAGTGTGGGCTGCTCCGACAAAATAATACAAAGGCTGGATGGCTGATAAACAACAGAAATTTCTTTCTCACAGTCCCTGAGACTGGAAGTCTGAGATCTGAGCATGAGTACGCTGCAGGTCTGTGAGAGCCCTTCTTCGGCTGCACGCTCCTGACTTCTCGTCATGCCCTCACATGGCAAAGAGCAGAGAGAGGGAGCCAGTTCTCCCCAGACTCGTGTAAAACCACTAACCCACCCATGGTTGCTGCACCCCCAGGACCTTTCTAATCTTAATCTCCCAAGGACCTCACCTCTAACACCTAGTGGGTAGGGGTTCAACATATGAATTTGGGGGGGCAATAAACATTAAGTTCATAGTGGTAGGTCTCTTCTGCACCCTTGACAAAGATGAACCTTGAATAAAGAATATTCTCTCTTTTGTAAGCAAGGCCTTTCTGGCTTTTTGCAGGGAAGCAGAATTATTTGCCAATGGACATTTTTTAATAATTGGACAATGCTACATGTAGACTAAAATGCAATGCATATTTACTTTCTAGATAAACATAATTTTTAAATAATCTACTATGTATCAATTAAAGAATTCCTTAAAGAATCATTCTTTAAAAATGAGCATTTATACTATGGAATAAAAAGCATTAATAATTTTGTAAATTACTAACTGAAGCAAAGAGGGATATTTAAGAATAATTATTGAATTGTGGGATTCTCATTTTAATTTCCAATCCTTTCTAAACAAGGCTGGGAAACTCCTTAGCCATATTTTCCCCGTCTTTCACTGTCTTGGTTTCGTAGTCACCCTTGGTGAACCATGCCAATCTCAAAGAATGCTGATGTGTTAGATCTTTGAATATTAAGATCTAATATTAAGATCAGAGCTTTTGGTTTCCTCCATAAAGTTGCAGAAGGCTTTGTAATTAATCCATGTTGCACTATTTGTCTTGTCCTTGCTGACAACTGCACATACTCGTGCACTTTGGGGACTGGAGGGTTTCTGTCTCCTGAGGACTGTCAATGTCTAGGGCAGTCATTTCCTTTTTTTTTTTTACATTGGTGCTAACTGGATGTGTGCTTTGTTGCTCTCTGTTCTGGGACCTCTCAGGTCTTTGAAATCCTGGTATTGCTCTCTCATTATTTACAACGGTGAGAGATATTGTAGCTCTTGGGTTTTTGGGAAGAAGAGGAAAACTTTTAAGATGAAATGACTCTCCTTTAATATGTCTTGATCCCTTCACGATGTGAAAACTGTGGCTTTATCATTCACACGTCAGGTTATTAGTAAGTGTGGAACTGTAGCAACTCGGGAGGTTCTTTTTAACTGTTTCATGGTTATTCTGGGCAGCTGTAATCCTTCAGGCAGATCACGCACTATTCCCGAATCATGACACTTTATTTCCTTCCTGCTTGATCACACAGTTCCTCTGCCTGAAATGCCTTTCAACTTCATTCCTGACTTGTCACAATGCTGCCCGTCCTTTGAAATCAAGTTAAAAGAGCTCTGCCTCCATGAGGCCTTTTCTACTAACTCTAGATTTAAGTCATCCTGTCCTCCTTTGAAATCCTGATCCCTTAATTTTACTATGTTGAGGATTTCTAAACCAGGGGTGTCCAACCTTTTGGCATCTCTGGGCCACACTGGAAGAAGAGTTGTCTTGGGCCACACATTAAACACTGCAACACGCACTCACAAAAAAATCTCACAGTGTTTTAAGTGTATTTACGATTTTGTGTTGGGCTGCCTTCATAGCCACTCTGGGATGCATGTATACCACTAAAGTATAATTTTTGTTTATTTGCCTATCACTCTTATTATCCTCTACAAATACATCTGATTTTGTCTCTCAAAAGCTTTTAAGTAGCTATTTCTCTTGTTAGAGGTAAGCTCCTGAGAACAAGATTATTATATACATGATTGTGTTAGTTATCATAACATAAATCCCCAAATCATAATAGTTTAAAACAGCTGGAGTTTATTCTCCGTCTCATAACACTTCCGTGTGTTCTCTGACTGGCCGCCTTCTGGATGGTGGCGCGGCAACCAGGCTCTTTCCGTCTCGGGGCACTGTCATCTGCAACGCAGACGGTGTGGCGTTCGCATCTTAGAATACGTAAATATGGAATTCCTGTGATGCGCACCTGCAACTAATACAATATTGTATGTCAACTCTAACTCAAAAAAACCAAAACCAAAACCTCACATGGCTCCCAAGGAGACCATGTAAGGACAAGAGTATAGAGACAGCACACGTACTTCTTAACCAGGTGGGCTCGAAAGGGTTGACTTCTCTTCTGCTCACACTCTGTAGTCACCGGGTCATAGCGGGGTGCAGAGGGAGACCAGGAAACACAGCCTCTGAGTAGATGATACTTTCGTAGACAGTGTGGGCCAAGGACCCAGATCTTTGTTGCACAGGTGCCTTTGCCGCAGTAATCCAGGCTGTGACAGCGCCTCCTATAGGAGGCACTTTTTATATGCTTGTTAAAAAAAGAACGACTGAATGAAAATCGTGTACCAGGTCAAAGGTAAAGGCAATTAGAAAGCGAGAGCGTGCATTTTATGGCTCCTGGATGTGATAGTTCACAAACTTCACGTGGGTGGTAGGGTAGCTGTTTGCTCCTAAGGGAGGAATAATCAGTTCGGGGTTCCTCTGTGCTCTTCAACCAAGTCTTGATCCAAAGGTCACAGATGATTCTACAAAGGTTTGATAAATACTTATGAAAGTATATAGTCATCTTTTTAAAAGTACATTTTATCAGTTAAGTGCTTTAAAAATCACTTGTTTGACCAAAATACATTTTAGAAAGTATGTTTCTATTTTATAAAATAATTGTTCCCATTGCTGGATGAACATCCACATGTTCTAATGATTAAAGAGGTGTTCTATTATCTTGGGAAAGGCTCAGGTTTTTAAGAGGCAGGGACAGAATCACACAATTTCTAAGGAAATGAAGTGTTTTTTTTCCCACATAGGAAAGATTCATCGGTACTGCTTTTGCTGTTTTTTTTTTTTTTTTTTTTCCTATCAGGAGGCAATAGATAGGATATCTATTCGAGGTGTATAATGTTACAAAGTGACGAGGTGTCAAATGCATAGGCTAAGGGAAAGCATCTCTTAATGCCACACATTTTTTAGATGCTTCTAGCATCCATTAAATGGTACAAGTGAACAAAATTGATAGTTGTTAAAAAATGTATTAAAGCACCAGCCGTGGTATGTTTAGAGTCTGCAAGTAAAACAGAGCACTTTAGATGTGAACTTCCACTTCATTTTATACGTGTGTTTACTCAGGAATTGTTATGCCTTATCACTTTTATTGTTCTTTTATCACAGCTATGTGAAAAATTACAGTTGCAGTAGTGTTCATGTTTTTACTAAAATACATTTTATTTCATGCTATGAAGCAGATTGCTAATGTTTGCTACTTTTATTATCATGGCTGCATGACTCCCTCCACTGCAGTTAAGGCTGAAAAAAATCCTTTTTATTTATGTATTTGTTTTTATTCTCTGATTGCTTTAGCTAAGCAGAGGTGCATCTCAGAACTCATGCTAAGTTAAAAAATTGGACAGATAAAACCTGAGCACAATCACTGTCTATAAATTCCACACAACAAATATTGCATCTAAAATGAAGGTAAGTTTGAAGAGGATTACTTCTATAGGAGATGATAAGAAGGCACCTTTAAATTGTGACTTAACCATTCACTTTCTTAAAACTGAGCGTGACAATATGGTATGTAAGATGTCAAAAAATCAGATGAATTCTTAGAAAGTACACTCTGTGTTGGAACTTGGAGTACAGACCGGGAAGCATTTGTAAAATGTGAGGTGATGGGGCTTCTAGCTGTGTAATACATTTTTAATGGGGAACCCAATTTTCTTTCTTACCACTGATGTTTGAAAGCTTAGTGCTCATTCGTGTTTGCTGGAGTCAGGGCCACCATCAGTGCTTGGGAGCTTCATTTGAAGTCTTTTTCTACATTTGGCCTGGAAAGTGCTGATGCTGTTTTACTTTCCTA
>JAPYXV010002795.1:0-12819 GCA_028533065.1 Trachops cirrhosus
AGATGATAGAAGGAAGAACAGATAAATTTGGAAAGCAAGGGAGCAGGGTCAAGACCAGGATGACAGAAAGAGAAGCATAAAGAATTGATAGATCAAAAAATAATAGGAATTAAAAGATGAAAGGTTACTTTAAAATAATTAAAAGAAAACAAAAACAAAATAAACACACAAAAAACAAACAAAACAAAAAACACCTATTGTTGGTTTCAGACTGGCCAAACCGGTTTTCTAGCTGGCTTCAGCACACTGAGGGGTGACTGGAGACAGTTTTTCTCTGTTCCCGTTCAGGACTCAGTCAGCCTCTGGTGTACTGTTCATAGGGTAGGCACGCGTTCTCCCCCAAGCCCGTCTGGTGCTTCCCAGAAGGGATCTGTGTGTGGGGGCTGGGTGCAGCTATGTGCATCCTTGGGAATTCACCGCCGTGTATTCCGATGTCCCGCGGAGCACCCGCACCTTTTCCGGGTTCACGGGTGTGCACTCTCTGGGTCCCGAGGGGAGCCCACTTCTCCTACCTTCAGGGCCTGGGCCTCACAGGTCCCGCGGAGCCCCCACGCCTTTTCCTTTTTCAATGCTGTGGTTTCCGAGACTTTCACCAAACCACGCTCTCTCTGCACTGGGGGCGTGGGTGTAGAGGCAGGTGTCTTTGGATGCACGGGGTGGGTTGCATACTTTCACCAGGGCTTTGCATGGGTGCTTACAGACCCTGTGTGGTTGCCTCTTTGTCCTCACTCCTCTCTCACTCCTCTCTCTGTGCCCTCCCGTAAACTGGCCTCCCCCGGTGCTGCTCAGTTCTTGTTTGGCCAGGGAGGGAGTGGATGACTCAGCTCTCTCCCGGGAGCCCAGCGGCCGACCCTGGCGGGCTGGGCCTGGAGCTACAACCTCCCTGGTCCCCGTGCTGATCCACATAGTCTCCTTACCATCAGGTTTTTCAATGTCCACTAGAATTTGCAATCTCCTATTTTCATTTATGACGTGATAATGTTTGCTCTTTGCTCTGTTCCTACCTAGGATGACTAGGATTTTTTTCCTGGTTGTGGGAGAGTAGAATCTGCTGCATCCTACCATGCCGCCATCTTGGACTCCTCCTGTAGTTTTCTGAGTACAGGTCTTTTACCTCTTTGGTTAGGTTTATTCCTAGGTACTTTATTTTTCTTGTTGCTGTGTCAAATGGGATTTTTTTTCCTGATTTCTGTTTCTGATATTTCATTGTTGGTGCACAAAAATGCCTTTGATTTCTGAATTATAGCTTTTTCCCCTTCACTTCCTACATTACTGTCTTTTATGTTTAGTTGGTTTTTGTGGTAAATGTTCAAATTTCTTTTTTTATTTCCTTTTGTGTGTATCCTATAGCTATTTTCTTTGTGGTTACCCAAGGGATTACATTTAAAATCTTAAGATTATAACACTAATTTTATTTTGTAACTGTTTAATTTCAATGACACAAAAAAGCTCTGCCCCTTTACTTCTCTGTCTTCATTGTTGATGTCCCAAAATTACACCATAATTTATTGTGTGCCTAAAATCATAAACTAACAATTCTTTTAAATGCATTAGTCTCTTAAATTGTGTAGAAGACAAGATTGGAAGGTACAAAACAAAGTAACAGTAATATTAGATTTTACACTAATAATTGTTTTTAATATGTTAGTCTCTTAAAACACATACAAAATAAAAGTGCAGTTACAAACCATTGTTAGAATACTAGCTTTTTTAATCACCCATGTTGGTGCCCTTATTGAATTCTTTATTTCTCCATATGGATTCAAATAACTGCTTAGTATTCTTTCACTTCATCTTAAAAGACTCCCTTGAGTATTTTCTGCCAGGTCTAGTGGTCCCAAAGCACTTCAGAATTAATCTGGGAATGTCTTGATTTCTCCCTCACTTTTGAAGGACAGTTTTACCAAGCATAGGATTCTTGGATGACATTTTTTTTTATTTTAGCACTTTAAATACATCATCCTGCTATCATCTAGCCTCTAAAGTGTCTGATATAATTGGCTGATAATATTATTGAGGATCTCTTGTATGTGAGAATTTGCTTTTCTCTGTTTTCAATATTCTGTCTTTTGCTTCTGAAACTTGGATTATAATGTGTCTCACTCTGGGTCTCTTTCATTTCATCTTACTTGAAATTCATTGAGATTCTTAAATGTTTATATTCATGTCTTTAATAAAATTTGAAAATATTAAGCCATTATTTCTTCTAATTTTCTCTCTCTTGTCTCTCTCTACCCTCTTCAAGGACTCCCACAATGTGTATGCTGGCTTGCCTGATGGTGTTCTATGGGTCTCTTAGGCTTTGTTCACGTTCTTGTAATCTTTTCTTCCTGTTCCTCATACTCAATAATTTCTGTTTTCTTATCTTCAAATTTACTAATTCTTTATTCCACCTGTTCAAATCTGCTTTTGAATCCCTTTGGTAAAATTTTCTAATTACTGTATTGTCTAGCTTTAGAATTTCTTTTTGGCTCCTTTTTAAGGTTTTCTATCTGTTTATTGATATTTTCATTTTGTTCACATACCATTATCTTGAATTTCACCATATCATCCTTTAATTCTTTGAGCACCTACCTATTAGACAGTTGTTTAAAGTCTATGCCTAGTAGATATGCCATTAAGTCTTTCAGGGACAGTTTCTGTTCATATTTTTCTCCCTTTCAGTAAGCCATACTTTTCTGGTTTGTTTTATGTTTTATGATGTTTGTTCTTGTTGTTGAACACTAGACATTTGAATCTAATAATGTTGTAAGTCTGAAAATCAGCTCCTCTACCTTCCCTAGAGTTTGCAATTTTCCTGTTGTTGTTTTGGATTCTTTATTGTCATAGTCCATTTCTTTGCTGAGGTTTAAACTGAAGGTTTTCTCATGTCATTTCTAAAGTTTTCCCTGAGCATGTATGGTCACTTTCTAATTTTCCTTCTATACACATTAAAAAAAATAATCCTAGTCTTTAATTCCTGACTTCCAAGAGGAAAAAAGGCAAAAATGAAAAAAAGAAAGTTCACAAGCCCTCCTGGAACTCACTTCAGCAGTATGAGGAGAAGGAGCTTGCAACAATGGGAGGAGGTGCATCAGTGACTGCCAGCCTCTTTGACTACACCTTAGAGATCAGAAACAGCTATCAACAATCAGAGCACAGATTTTCAGTATTTATAAGATGAGTTCTTTTTGCCCACTCTGGCTCCCACAAGCTGTGTGCAAGATATTCCAAGAATATGTTCATAGCAGACTGCTCTGTGGCTAGTGGTAAGGGACAGGTAACTGCTAATGTGCTAAGAGCTGAAATTAATTGAAATAAACCTCAATTTACCTACCAAGACTTTCCCCTGGAAGTTGCAATGATTCAACAGACTCTGGAGCTCCAAAATGGTTACAACAGACAGATTCTGTCAGTACATTTGCTGTTTAGGTGAGGAAACAGATTTTTTTATGCTTCCTACTCTGCCATCTTCCCAGAATTCTCTCCCATGTTTATTCTTCAATTGACTATATCCTTGATAAATTGTAAGCTCTGGTCATGGGGATGGTGAAAATGATAGACATTATCCATATTGATCACCATTTTGACCACTAGAATAGCACCTAGCACACAGTAGATGCTTAATGTATTTACCCATCTATTGCTGGGTAAAAAATTCCTCCCCCGCCCCAAACTTTCTGAAAACAGAAATAATCATTAATTGCCTCTCATAGTTTCTGTAGGCCAGGAATTCAGAAGCAGCCCATCTGATTGTTTTGGCTCAGGGTGTCCCCAGAAGTTACATCAGGTACCAACCGGAGTCACAGGGATCTAAACACTCTACTGCAGCAGGAGGATCCACATTTAATGGGGCTCACTCACCTGGCTGGCAAATTAGTGCTGGCTCTTGTCAGGGAGCCTGAGTACTTTTCACATGGGTCTTCCCAAAGGGTTGATAAATGTTCTTAGCAGAAGGCTGGCTCTCCCCAAAGTGAACAATCCAGAAGGTCATGGAAGAAATAGCAAAGCTCTTTATGACCCACAGAAGTCACACAGTGTTCAGGAGACTGGCTATGACACTCAGTAGAAAATTGTTTTTGGTTGAGTGTCTTCTCTTTAACTAGTTTATATAGTCTTTGAAAGAAGGAACTGTCATTCCTTCCTTGTAGGATATGGCACAGTGCTTTGCATTTAGTAAGCTCTCAGATTTTAAATGCATTCACAATAAATAAAAATATATTTGCCAGTAAATATCAATATTTTCACAATCAGCCAATCATGAGTTAATTTTTAGGTTTTCATTATACAATTATTGCATTCATATGAATATTTGAAGAAATAGAATTCCAACCTTCAAAATTCTTTAAACAAGATGGAAATTTCACAGACATCCTCAGGAGTAAATTACACATAGGTTGTGTTGTAACTGTTCAAGGCTGGACAGGTTCTCAAGATTCAGGCAGACAGAATAATATTCATGGAGCTGTTGGGATGTCTGATATACCTTTATGCAAGTATGGAAAATCCATGCATACTGCAAGTTGCATGTCCCCCTCCATGTCCCACTGTGTGGCACCCAGTGGGGAGTCCCTACACTATTAAATACTAGAAAGAAACAAAGCTGGCAGAGAGCCAAAACAGGATGTATAACACAGCAAGATTCTGCACATGTGAGCCCACTCAAGGCTATGGGAATACTTATTGGGTCCAGTCTTAAGACTACGAGAAGACTATTTAACTTAGTTCCCCAGACACCTGGGTGTGGAAGCAGATTGCCTCCATTTACCCTACACAGTGAAGTCTAAAGAAAGAAGGGGGAGCCTCTGGTAAGAGAGTGGATATTTTGTTCTGTGAACTCATAACACATTTGCACAGTGATGTCTCAATATGTGTTCAGGCAAAGAGAATGTTTTGTTCCTTTGGGGAACAGCTTTGCTGGTTGTTGAAGTTCAATGATATCATTAAACCATCTCACAGTAGTTAGAATTGGTAACACAAAGAATGTAAACTATAAGGCACCCAAAGAGATTTTCACATTTTTTTATGGCCACCACACTTCTGTGCACACATTGCTTGGGATCCCTTCATTAGGCACTACGTTTGATGGAGTACAAAGAACTAGCACAACTGCTGTATTGAGCAGAACTCCTACATTGTTCTTTTTAACTTTATGTTTTAATTACATTTTATATTCAAAATTATTTTGTATTAGTTTCAGGTATATGACATTGTGGTTAGACAATTGTAAATTTTACAAAGTGTTCCCCTAATATTTCTGCAAACTGCATGACACCATACATAGTTATTATAATATTATTGACTACATATTACCTATGCTGTACTTTACATCCTCATTACTATCTTATAACTACCAATTTTTACTCTTCTTTTTGCTTTTCATTATTTATAAGGACTGAGGAGCATCTTTTTTTTTTGTTCAAATACAGTCGTTGCCATTTTCACACCTCCACTCCCATCCACCCCACCCATCTTTGCCCCCAACTCTCAGTCATACCATGTTAAGCTTTGTCCATGTGTCCCTTATACATGTTTCTTGATGTCCCTTCTACTATTTTCCCCCATCATCCCACTCCCCTTTCCTCTCAGGTTACTGTCAATTTGTTCTTAATTTCCATGCTTCTGGTTATATTTTGCTTGCTTGTTTTATTGATTAGGTTCCACTTACAGGTGAAATCTTATGTTACTTGTCTTTAACAGTCTTTCTTATTTCACTTAGCATAATGCTCTCCAGATCCATCCATGCTGACACAAAGGATAGGAGATCCTTCTTTCTTTCTACCATGTAGTATTCCATTGTGTAAATGTACTACCACCTTTTCTTGATCCACTCATTTACTGATGGACACTCAGGTTGCTTCCAGCACGTGGCTAATGTCAACTCTGCTGTTATTAATTATGGGATGCATAAGTTCTTTTGAATTAGTGTTTCAAGATTCTTAGGGTACAACTTTGTCCCAGCAGTGGAATTGCTGGGACAAAGCAGTTCTATTTTTAGTCTTTTGAGGAAATTCTGTACTATTTTCCACAATAGCTGCACTGGTCTGCATTCCCACCAATAATATATTAGTGTTCCCTTTTCTCCACAACCTCGAAAGCACTCATTGTTTGTTGATTTAGCTATGATGGCCATTCTGACCAGTGTGAGGTGGTATCTCATTGGGTTTTAATTTTCATATCTCTGATGGATAGTGAAGCTAAGCATCTTTTCAAAGTCTTTGGGAACTCTGTATGTCCTACTTGGAGAACTGTCTCTTGAGGTCATTTGCCCATTTTTTTAATTAGGTTGTTTGTCTTCCTGGAGTGGAGTCATGTGAATTCTTTACATATTTTCCAGATCAAACCTTTGTCCAAAGTATCATGTTTTCTTTAGCCATGCAGAAGTTTTTTAGAAAGCATGCTGGAGATTTTAAAACAAATGCTGAGAAACAGATAATGGCAGCAAGATAGGTGGGAGCAGAGTCCACTTCTCCCTTCACAAGGGTGGAACACCTAGCCAATCTTCTAAGGAACAGAGTGAACAGCCAATGGTATTCCAGCATATATGAAGGTTGGAGTCCAAAATTGTATATGACATTGAGAAATCAGACAGTAAGGAGAGTACTTCAGGACAATAAGGTCCCTGGGACCAACACAGGGACCAAGGCAGCTGCAGGCCCAGACCCGGTGCCCGCCAGTTCTGCCACAGGATTCTTGGGAGAAAGTCGGGTCAACGACTCCTTCCCCTGAAAAACAAGGAGGTTTGAGCTGCACCAGGAGGGACTTGGATGCTTGAAGTCACTAGGGGGGAATAAGGATGAAGTGGAAAACACACAGAGATGGTGTGCACCACTGAGATTATGGATGGTGGCTGGGAAGAGTTGGGCTGTGATGGACCCTGACCTGGATAGTCCCCAGTCTGGTTGGAGAGTTGGGCTGTGTGAGAGGCCAGGTGATTGTTTGGAGTGGCAGGCTTGAATAGGAGGCAGTTTTCAAAAGAAAAAAAAAGAGGCATTAGGTGGCTGTTTAGGGAATTCTCTCACAGTAGCCACCCCTGCCACTCTCAGCTGCGCCTGTGCAGCCTCCACAGCCTCAGCCATGAGCCACCTCTGCTGCCAGGACTGCTGCTATGCCCCTAACCCCAGTTGCAGAGGCAGAGGGTGCCCAACCATGCCCGCAACCCCAGTGGTGTGCCACTGACCTAGCCACCCCCTACCTGCCGCAGCAGCAGAGGCCAGCTGGTGCCCCACATTGCTGCCCTGTGACTGCACTCCCACTGCAGCAGCAGAGGCTGAGTGCTCACAGCCACACGGGGGGAGGGGGTGCTGGGCAGAAGCAGAGGAGGCTGCTGCAGCCGAGAAGCTGCGTGCTTACACCACAAGCCCTGGGGATGGCTCATGCCTTACCCTGTGGCCCAGTGGCTGCCCATCCTGCCCCAGCAGCAGAGACTGAGTGCTTGTGCCCACAGCCCCTGGGGCAGAGAGTGCCTGAAAAGGCTGCCCAGAGCACCCTGCGCTGGACCCCACAGACCTGAGTGCAGCAGCAAAGTAGACTAGATCGCTATAAGGAAGGCAGAGACACCCCCACAAAGGAGAGTAGCAGGGCTCAGGGAGTAAGCAATCCCAAGAAAGGCTTAAGTCAGTGGGGAAGCCAAACTACCCCGAAGAGACTCTGATAGTCCCTAGCATCTAGGACAGCAAAGAGCGAGAAGGTGGTGTGTGAGTTGACCCTAACTCGTGCACCTCAAGGACAGCACAAGTGGTGGACTGAAGGTGTAGGCCAGGTGCAGAAGGGGATGGGGGCCAGGGTAGTGAACTGAGGAATGGGTTGGAGGCTGGGCAACTGTGAAGAGTGTAGCTCAGACCTGGCCCCCATCCCCCCAAAATCAGGAAGGGAGAACAGTGAAACCAATTTCCACTCAGCCTGCTGCAGCCAGTAAGACCAGCAGAAGTGGCTTGGTTTGTTTAAGCCAGCAAGAGGCTTTTTTCTTTCTTTCTCTTTCTTTCTTTCTTTCTTTCTTTCTTTCTTTCTTTCTTTCTTTCTTTCTTTCTTTCTTTCTTGCTTTCTTTCTTTCTTTTGTCCTTCCTTTCTCCCTCTCTCTCTCTCTCTCTCTCTCTCTCTCACTCTCTCCCCACAAGTGAGACAATAAAACCTGGAGTAGTTGAAAGCACCAGACTTAGATCCAAAGAGGGGTTAGCCCAACAACTGAAAGAGTGAGACAAATTTCACTTTGCTACTCCAGACAAATTGCAAGTTATTGTATATTTGGATTTTTTTCATTATTTTTACATCTGTTGTTTTATTAGTATTTTTTTTATTTCTCTTCTTTCTGTCTAGTCTTCTTCACTTGGTTTGTTAAATTGCATTGTTTGACTGGTTTCCCTTCTTCTCTCTTTCATAGTGTATTTTTAATTTTCCTTCTTTCACTTCACTAGTGTTCTAATAATGCATTACTCTATGTCATGTACTTCTCACTCTTGTTATTCAGATAACATAGATTCTGTCATTTGATTGTTGCTCTATTACTACTATAAATAATTGCTCTTCTATACAATTGTAAATACTACATAGAACCCCTCCCAGGTCTTAGCTCACTTCACTGATTCTGGAACTTTATTACTATTGTGGTTAAATCTATTCTCTTAAACACCACATCTATTTTCTATACTTTACTCTCACTATTTGTCATAACCTGACATCCCACAAGCTCACTGCTTTCTAGATCCAACTCACAATCCTTTCCCCCTTAATAAGTGTCTTATCTTTTTTCCACCCTTTCTAAAAAGTGGCTACTTGAGTGAAATATCATGGTTGACACTATACATATCCACAAGATCTCCTACCTCTTCTCTACAGTTTGGTGCTTTAAATATTATAGAATATACTCCCACTGTCTCACTCCATTTTTCCTTCTCCCTCCAATTGATCACATAAAAGAGTAGGTGGGAGCTATTAACAGCAGTATAACTACTCGAAGAGAAAACACACCAATAAAGGAACCACCAACAGATAATAAAGGAAGATGGTGAAGAAGTTAGAGAAAGCCACACTAACCCCAACACAGGACCAATCTTGATTACAATCAGCAACCTGGAGAATAAGGTAGAAAGAAGACCAAGAAAGGAAAAAAGGCTCAGAAAGAACCAACAGGGGTTAAGGGAAATTCAGGACAACATGAAACATAATAATATCTGTATAACAGGGATACAAGAAAGAGAACAGCAGGGGATAGAAAACCTGTTTGAAAAAGAAATAATGGAAAACTTCCTTAATTTGATGAGAAAAAAAGTCACACAAGTCCAGGAAACACAGAGAATCCCAATCAAGAGGAACTCAAAGAGGCCCAATTCAAGACACATCATAATTAAAATGGCAAAATTCCAAGACAATGAGAGAATCTTCAAAGCAGCAAGGGAGAAACAGGAAGTAACATACAAGGGAGCCCCAATAAGGCTAGCAGCAGACTTCACAATGGAAAACATCCAAGCCAGAAGAGATTGGCAAAGAATATTCCAAGTTATGAAAACCAAAGGCTGGCCTGCAACCAAGACTACTTTATCCAGCAAGACTTTCAAAATGGAAAACCAAATGAGGAATTTCCAAGTCAAAAGAAGGCTCAAAGAATACACCTTCTCCAAACCAGCTCTGCAAGAGATCCTAAAGGATCTGCTTTAAGAACAGGAAGAAAGACAGTGAGAGAAACAGGAACACAGGTATGAAAAATGGCAATGAATAAGTACCTATCAATAATAACCTTAAACTTAAATGGATTAAATGCTCCAAACAGAAGACATAGAGTAGTTGAATGGATAAGAAATCGTGACCAACACATATGCTACCTACAAGAGACCCACCTCAGAACAAAAGACCTACACAGACTGAAAGTGAAGGGCTAGAAACAAATATTCCAAGCAAATGGACAAAGAAAAAAGCCAGACTAGCAATACTCATATCAGACAAAATAGAATTCATAAAAAGAGACCCAGAGGGTCACTTCATAACATTCAAGGGAGAATCAATCAAGAAGACATAAACATTGTAAATATATACGCACTCAACATAGGAGCACCCAAAACATAAACAAAATCTTGGAGGACATCAAGGAAGATATTGACAGCAACACAATTATAGTAGGGGATTTTAACAACCCACTGCCAAAAATGGATGCATCTTCAAATCAAAATGTCAACGAAGGTATTGCAGCATTGAACAATGTCTTAGACCAAATGAACTTGACTGGTATATATAGAGACTTTAATCCCAAAGAAGCAAAATAAACAATCTTTTCAAGTGCACATGAAATTTTTTCAAAGATAGACCACATGGTAGATCACAAAACAAGCCTCAACAAATTCAAGAAAACTGAAATGATAACAAGCATTTTCTCTGACCACAAGGGAATGAAACTAGAAATCAACCTCAGGAGAAAAACTCAAAAACACTCATACTCATGGAGATTGAATAGCATGCTAATAAAGAATGAATGGGTCAAGAAGGAGATCAAGGAGGATAACAAAAAGTTCCTGGAAACAAACGAAAATGAACTCACAACCACCCAAAACTTATGGGACACAGCAAAGGCAGTCCTGAGAGGGAAGTTCATAGCAATACAGGCCTAGCTAAAAAAGATAGAAACATTTCAAATAAACAACCTAACTCTATGCCTATAAGAACTCAAGGAACAACAACAAAGAGAGCCCAGAGCAAGTAGAAGGAAGAAAATAATCAAGATGGAAGCAGAATTAAAAGACAGAGACTAAAAGCACAATTCTAAGGATCAATGAACCCAGGATTTGGTTCTTTAAAAGATAAATAAAATCAACAAGGCTTTAAGCAGGCTCATCAAGAAAAAAAGAGAGAGGACCCAAGTAAACACTATCAGAAATGAGACAAATTACAACTGATACCACAGAAATAGAAAGGATGGTAAGAAATTACTATGAAGAATTATATGTCAAGAAATTTGAAAACCTAGGTGAAATGGATGAATTTGTAGAAAAATGTAATCTTCCAAAACTGAATGAAGAAGAAGCAGAAACCCTGAGCAGACCAATAGCAGCAGATTAAATTGAAGCAGTAATCAAAAATCTTTCAACACACAAGCTGTGAGACAGTTTCACAGGAGAATTTACAAAGTATTTAAGGAAGAGCTAATGCCTATTCCAAAAAATTCAAGAAGATGGAAGACTCCCAAATTCTTTTTATGAAGCCAGCATCATCCTAATCACAAAACCAGATAAAGACATAACACAGAAAGAAAACTTTAGACAAATATCTCCGATGAACATAGACACTAAAATTCTCAACAAAATATTGGCAAACTGCAACCAGCCATATGTTAAAAAGATCATACACAATGACTAAGTGGGATTCATCCCAGGGATGCAAGGATGGTACAATATTCCCCAATAAACATAACACATCACATAAACCAAGGAAAGACAAATATCACATGATCATATCAATACATGAGGAAAAAGCATTTAATAAGGTAGAGCATCCATTGATGATAAAAACACTTACCAGAGTGTGAATAGAAGGAGCATTCCTCAGTTTAGTAAAGTCCATATACTAAAGACCTACAGCCAACATCATACTCAATGGGCAAAACTTAGAGCTTTCCCACTAAGATAAGGAACAAGACAAGGTTTTCCACTTTCATCACTCCTATTCAACATAGTATTGGAAGTCCTAATCTCAGCAATAAAATGAGAAAAATAAACAAAAGGCATCCAAATTGGAAAAGAGGAAACAAAACTGTCATTGTTTGCAGATGAGAGGATACTGTACATAGAAAATCCTATAGATCCAACCAACAAACTACTTGACCTAATAAGTCACTTGTCAAAACTGGGATACAAAGTCAATATACAGAAATCAAAGGCATTTTTGTACACCAACAATGAAATATCAGAAACAGAAATCAAGAAAAAAAATCTCATTTGATACAGCAACAAGAAAAATAAAGTACCTAGGAATAAACCTGACCAAGTATGTAAAAGTCCTATACTCAGAAAACTACACAACACTGAAGAAAGAAATTAAGGAGGACACAAACAAATGGAAACATGCACCATGCTTATGAATTGGAAGAATTAATACCATTAAAATGGCCATAATACCCAAAGCAATTTATAGATTCAATGCAATCCCTATTAAAGTACCAATGACATATTTCACAGATATAGAATAAACATTTCAGAAATTTATATGGAACCATAAATGACCCAAAATAGCTGCAGCAATTTTGAGAAAGAAGAACGAAGTAGGAGGAATCACAATACCTGATATCAAACTGTATTATGGGGCCACTGTAATCAAAACAGCCTTGTACTGGCGTAAGAATAGTCACATAGAGACTTCCGGCCAAGATGGAGGCATAGGTAGACGCACTGTGCCTCCTCCCACAACCAAGATAGGGACAACAAAGATATAGAAACAAAATAACAACCAGAACTGACAGAAAATTGAAGTTTACGGAAGTCGGACAACCAAGGATTTAAAAATAGACACTTTCATCCAGACCAGTAGGAGGGGCGGAGTCCAGCCCGGTGAGGGACACGGAGTGGAGACCTGAGCACCCGGGGTGGCGCGCAAGTCTGCAGCAGGCAGACCCTGGGCGCACAATCAGCAGTGGCTGGTGGGCCCCAGCCAGGGGGTGGTGACCGGCAGACCAAGCGAGGCGGCATTGTGAAGCAAGGCTTTGTGCCCAACTCAGGGTCCCAGCACCGGGAAATAGAGCTTTGGGTCACTGACTGAAAAGGAAGGTCCCACGGGGTGCACAGGCCCACCCACACCGGAATTGATGCCAGAGGGGCCCGGTCGGCTTGCGGAAAGTGGCAGAAGGGTCTGGGGTCCTGC
>JAPYXV010002796.1:0-12818 GCA_028533065.1 Trachops cirrhosus
GTAGAAGCAAAGAACTTATGACACATGGACTGAAGTAAAGGAGGGGAATGTGGGTGGGAGAGGGTGTTCAGGGTGGAGGAGAACGAAGAGGGGATAATAGGACAACTGTAATAGCATAATCAATAAAATATATTTAAAAAGAAAAAGAAAAAAGGAAAAAGAGTTCTATGGAGATGGAACAAAGACTGCCAGGGAAGGGGTGACACCTTCTGAGGTACTGTCCTCACAGGAGCTTAGGGGCCCACAAAGGTGAGCCTTTGCTGATTCTGAAAGGTGCAAAAGAGAGCCACTGGAATCAATTGCCACTGCCAGGGTAATAATAGGCCATCTCCAGCTGACACTCTTGAGTATTAACAAGTATGCAAGTTGGGTTGGGAGGAGACACAACAGCTTAATACATGGCTCATTCATCCTGTGTGCATTTATGGAGGGCTTACTGTGTGTTGGACTATGAGGCACTCTGCTAGACACTGGGGAGACTGAAGAATTAAATGGAAAACTCCTTTAAATAAAGTGCACAGCTCAGTGACTAGTGCAACATAGACCCAGCTCTCCTCTCTCAGGCCCAGTGGGAAACATAAAGGAAAAAGAAATGGAAAACCAACAAAACACCAGCTCCTGCCTTTCAGGAGTTCCATGTTTAGATTAAGGGATAAGTCAAAGAGCAAAGTACCAAGTCATACATATACACTTTAAAAAGTATTTTGGACATAACTGTTTTAAGAATTCTGAGAAGCAAACAAATACTTTGAGGACTATCAGGGACACTTTCACAAAGAAGATGGGAAAGTGCACCGTCTTAGTATTTCGACAATGGCCCTAAGTGGCGGGACCATAATGAATGGGAAGAAGCACGTGCACACCTCAAACACAGTGGGAACCTCCCCGTGCACTGACGCCGCAGCCCTGACATCTCAAGGAATGGAGGGTGGGTTTGTAATATAGAGGATGGGAGGTGGGGCCAGCAGAATGTTTCCTGACTCTCTTTGAAGGTGAAGATGAGCTTCTGGAAATTTTTGACTAAGAAATGATGTATAAAAAATTATCTTTGTAGTCCCTAACACAATACCTTACACAGAGTGAAATATTTGGAATAAAAATATTCCCTTGAATAGGATGGAATGGAAAGAGATGGAATTTTAAAGTCAGGTCATAATTTAAAGAATCTGCATATATTTCCCTCTGTTTTAATTATAATAATAAATACTTTGTGAAATGTTTTTTACAACCAATGAGGAATTTTAAATCTAAGCTCAGGAATAAAAAGATTCAAACAATGATAACAATTTAACAAGTGAAGATGTAACCCACGCATCAAGACATTGTGCTCATTTTACAGACTGAACATGACATTGCTCAGCGTTGACTTTGCCGAGACTGGGAGAGGCTGTTGAGAGTGTCACGGGCCCTATGCAAAAAAGCATTGGGCAGTATGTTTTTGAGTTGATTTTAGTGATTCACATAGAAAAAATAATAAAATTGTTGTGAATTTTGAATATGAGTTTGCAAAGTAGACAGCATAATCACACCTAATCCGTTGCTTTCTTCTTGGCAGATCCATTACAAGATTTTGGCTTTTCTGTTGACCAGTGTTCCAGACATTTAAAGTCAAATCTCAGCATTAGATTTGGAATGATTCTGAGTAAGTAAAAACTATTGACATGAAATAAAACATTGCACAGACTCTCCCTGGTCCACAAACCCAATTACTTGTACTAACTGCAGCGACAGGCTAAGCCACTGCTCCCCATCACTCTTGGGCATTAACTCTATTTCCATCTTCATCTTCAGTTCTCTCTCTGGGTATTATCCAGACAGAGTAAAACTTTCATTTAGTGCTGTGCTTTTTGTACTGAAAAGACTCTAGGTACTCATTTGGATGATATAAATGCCTGAAATCAGTGTATCCAGCAAGGAAAGAAAATATTTTTAGCCTAAGCATTGATGTCTTCTCAGGAGAGAGTTTTTGTTTACTTATCTCAGCAACAAACAAGTCTACTACCAGCAACATTGCTTATCTTTGTGTTATTTCATTTCCCAAATAGCTAATATAAATTCTTAAACCTTGACACACCCCAAGCAATGAACCAGAATGCTGTCTGATTGTTTATATTTATATGGTCATGCTATTACAATTAGTCATTATATTGCTATAGCTACTAGAGTAGCTCTTTTCTAAAAGAGTTTTATCAAAACCAGAGCAGAAGGATTTCATGAACTTAGCATGTGGAATCATTCCACAGAAATGGAGAGAACATTCCCAGAGTCTAAGAACCCTCATGCATCTTTGTGTCTTCAAAACTTTGCACAATATCTGGACTCTATAGCAGCAGCTCAAAAACTTTGGAAAGAAAGAGAGAAACACAGAATGGAAGGAGGAGTAAGCAGAACACAAAAGGGAGGAATAGAAAAAGAGTTTCAGAAAGAACTGGAAACCAACACTGCAGAGCGCCCTGCAGCTTCCTGTGTAACTATGCTACAGTATCTGCATAGCAACAGTGGGGTTATGCAGGCTTGCCTGCACTCCAGAGCTAACAGGAGGCATCTAATACTATGTTGCTGAAAAGTGGTGGAAACCAGACCGGCAGCCATCACATTAAGGGGCCATGCATCAGGGCAGGGGGACAGATAAATTCTGTTGCTCCAAGCAGTTAATGTTTGTGAAAGGGCCTCATCTTATACCCAGGCTGGTACCATAATGCTCTGTGGCAATGCTGTTTTGCCAAGAAAAGAAGAAAACTGTTCTCTAGATAGGATAGACTTCTGGAAATAAAAGTTCTCAGGGTTCGTACTTTTTAAATTTTGAATGCAGCAAAACCCACACTGAGAACAAAGCTGATCTTCTCTTTCCCTTTAGGAGAGGACATCAAAGAGTTGTTTCTTGACATAAGTCTCTTCAGTGAAGGCCTGTCCATTTTGAGTTACTCCTATCCCATCTGTGAAGAGGATCTACCCAAGTTTTCTTTCTGTGGAAGAAAGAGAGGGGGTAAGCTGTCTGGCTCACTGCCTGATGTGGCCCAGGAACAGGAGCTAGCTACTGAGGTCAGGACACCTGGCCGAAGTCTGGGCCCTGCTCCTCACCTGTGGACAAGCTTCACCTCACTGGTCAGCATCTAAGTGCTGTGCCATAAGCTGTTATATAAAAATAGCCATAAGGCTCATCCACAGGGCCTACCTTACAGGGTGGGTGTGAAAATCAAATGAAACATGCATATGAGGTATTTTACAAACAGAACATTGAATTAATGGTAACATCTTATTTATAAAAAAACTAAGGGCTGGCAACAGAAAGAACAAATAGCTTCCCCAAATCCATTGCTGCTCAGAGCATTTCCAAGTTTCTCCTCAGCAATCTCTTTACTGGCAGGGTTTCCTCAATAGAGCAATGGACTCTGAAAAAGAAGAGATGAAAAAACAAGCTTTCTAAATGCCAGCATTTTACTGTGGCCTTTCTCATTTGAGTTATTGACTGATGGGGCATCAGATGGTTAAACTCAAGGAAGTATAAAACCCACTGTATTATCCCCTCTTTCTGCAATCCCTAGCCCCACCCCTGTCATACACACCTACCTCAGAAGAGCCCTGGAACCCCACTCCAGCCGGTTTCCACCTTTCCTCTCCTCCTTGTCCTCATCCAGCATCTTCACTGAGGCCCTGAGGTGCCTCTGTTTATTTAACCAAAAGTTGGGTCTGATCTATGACTGTTCTTACCCAGAAATTCTTCTCTTCCTCCTTCCCTGTGTCTCCTTCCTATTCCTATTGGCCAAGGGGGAACATGTCCCTAACTACACACCCCAGAGACACCCACTCATCTATTTACTCGTTCAAGGAAGCCAGAGGAAAATCACCCAAATACGCTTTTTTTAAACAAAAGATCTAGAGGCAATTGGGGTTCCCTGCCCATCTTGAAGATGCAGACAAAGGAAATGTGTCTGTGCCAGAAAAGAAAACAGGGAATTTAAGAGAGTGGAGGCTGGATGAAGCCAGGGGGGCTTTACCATGTTGTCTAGGGGACCAAGTTCAGCTCAGCCCTCCCTCCTGATCCATCTCTCTCAAAAGTGTGTAAAGTGTGTATAACTATATCATAGCCCTTGTCATGTTGGCCTATAATCTTTATTCCCACTTGTTATCCCCAATAGACCATCAGCTTCTTGAGGATGTGTAGCATCATCACATTTTATTCCCAGGATCTTGAATGCACCTGACATGTGGAGAGTGCTAAATACAGCAAACATACAGAGTGAAAAAGCTAACATTACCATTCATACAAGGCACAGTTCTAAGAGCTTAATATCAAGTAAGTCATTTACTTCCTCTCCCAACCCTAAGAGTTAGCACTATGAATACTCCAACTTTATAGATGCAAACAGTGAGGCACAGAGAGTTTTAAGAACTTGCACCAAGTGAGATGACTCAAGCCCAGCCAGGCTGGTGCCAGGGCCCAAAATCTCAGCTTCTAAAGCAATGAAGAAACAACAACAACAGATGGATGAATGTGCCTCTTGGCCAGGAGTTTATTTAAAAATCATTATTCAAAAACTCTTTCTAACCAGTGATATGACTTTGTTCCAGATTGGGACATTTTTTTTCTTCCTAGCTAACCTGCCATAGAATGATTAGTCACTTTTCTCTGAACTTACTGAAAATACTTCTGATTAATCAGGAGCATCTCTGTATTTCCTCAACATGGCGAGCTGTTCATTAGCTGATCTACATTTAATTTTTTCTACCTGCCCTCAGCCATTGTTGTCCCAAACTCCTCACTCCACAATTAGCTATATTTTCCTTCCTTCCTTTCTCCCTCCCTCCCTCCCTCCCTTCCTCCCTCCCTTCCTTCCTTCCTTCCTCCCTTCCTTCCTTCCTTTCTTCCGTCTTTCCTTTCTTCCCTCTTTCCTTGGTCTCCCCTTCCTTCAACACTAAGTCCCTACTGTGTGCCAAGCACTTTGGGGAGCCTGAAGATTAACCAAAAATGGTTTCTCCCTTTGAAAACATTTATGATGACCAGGAGGAGATCAGAGATCCACAAAGTTGCTTCCTTCCAAGTTGTTATGTGTGGTGTGTGCTTTAAAGAGGTACAAACAAAATGCCAAGGAAACTTGAGAGGTATAGTTTATCCCCAATAGGTTCAACCTGTTAGAATATGGGAAATTTGGGAAATTTAATATAGAATTATTTTCCTGTTTGCCTTAAAGTTATTTGAAAGTCTGTTATAGGCTTTTCAGCATTTAATTGTGTATAGCATAATAACGCTGGTGGTCTGCACACATTCCCGATTTTACAGAATGTTTTGAGGAACTAAAGCATTTTGATAATTAAGTAATAATCCCTGAGAAAGACTGACAATTTCATAGGCTGCCACTTAGAGCCAGCATCTACAGCCCTATCTCCGTGTGTGCTTGTCCTTCCAATTTTTTCCCAAAATAAGTATTTTTTAACCCAAACAGTTATGTTTGAAAGTACTACCAGCTTAGTTCCTACTTCCTTCTATTTCCTGGATGAAGTCTCCCTGCCTCCTTCCTGGAAGATGGAAATGACCTCCTAAGTGGTTTTCCTACCTCCTTACTGCTGCCAGGGATTAGTCTTCTCAAATACCGTTCTGATCACATCATCCCCCCTTCCCACCTGACTTCAAGGTTCCCATTTCTATAGAACAAAGCTTGAGTTCTCTAGTGACCAAAGTTCATTATAGATTTAACTTTAATCAGCTTCTCCAACCACATCTTGGCTCACATGCATCTTCAGCAACAGCTTCATCAAATCATTTGCCACTCTCTGCCATACCCTGTGTTTTAACACACATAATGCTGTTATGAGGCTTCCCTTAGCCTCTAATGCCTGTCCCCCACTTCTCTTCCATCCTGACCTCACTCAGGTATCACTTTTTTTCAGAAACCTCCTCCAGCCAGTGAATTGTTCCCTCTGGATGCCCCTGAAGCATCCATTCCCACTTGTCTCAGCCATAATCATATTTTGTATTCTATAGTTATACTGTGGGTATTTGTGTGTGTGTGTGTGTGTGTGTGTGTGTGTCCCTTAAAAACAGACACTTCAACTTTTGAACCCTTAGTCAAGGACTATGTCTTGCTCCTCTGTCTCTGCAGACTCTGCAGACAAAGAGAGACTGGCACAGAGTAAAGATGCAATAAATATTTGTTGTATTGAATTTTCATGTGACAGATTGAATGCAAATATGCTACCTCAAAAGTGACTATCTAATGATGCTTATGTGTGCCACAAAGACACAGGCACATCAGAACCCAGCAAATTTTAAATTATCTTGATTCTCTAAGTTTAAGAATACATTTTTCCCCCCCTGTGAGTGGTTTTAATAGAATTAATAAAATAGAAGAGATATTTCCCCCTTAAGTTAATGGGACCAATTCAGTTTAGCAGTTCAAAAAGCTGGTGTTTGCCTTATTCAAAAGTTGGGTAGCCTTTCAGAAGTTTATTTGCTTTATTGCTATGGAGTTGATAGCTGCATAGGCAGAGAGAAGCCAGAACTTGGGAAATTGCCAGGAAATTTCATATAGTAAAAAAGATCAGAAAAGTGATATACAAATGCTGCATGAACAAATAATTCTGTAAGCGACTAAACCAGAGGAACTAAAACCTTAAAATTTGGAAGCCTCTTTTGTTACTAAATTTTTTTAACCCACCTTACCAACCTACTGTGGGAATGATGCTATTGAAAATAAGTGATGAATTCTAAAACCAGAATTAACCGAAAAACACACCATCAGGGAGAACAGATGGTAATCCAAACCCAAGCACGAGCTGCCTTTGACACATTAAGCAGAAAGCAAAGTCCCTCTGGGGTTTGCAGGTCCTTCTCAGCAGAGCAGTGAGAAAACTTGGCATCCTCGGTGGGCAGCTCGTTGTGGTATCAGTTCTAGCTGAATTGTTTGATATTCCCACAGCATTGCAATGCACCCCTCTGCAATCTGCATCCCCAATGGCTGTTCTCTGAACCAGACAAAACTACAAAATGGATCAAGCTTAGGGAGACTGTATGGACAAAATGTTCTCTTTTCTTCTGCAACTTTCCCAGTTCATTCTCAGGCAAGAGCACATTGAATTTGAGGGCCAAGTGATACTCTTTTGGCATTATCATTTATGGTGTAATTGGTAATTTGGGGAAAACAGCTTATATGTCTGATCATAGGTGATTGACAAAGTAGATTATTGTTCAAACAAAAGTACAGTATGCTGTGCATTTAAATTACATGAAAATAAACTCATATGGGTATTGTCAAGTAACCAAAAAGTTTGCTATGAAAGAGTTATCGCTATTGCATCCTGTTTTTATTTAAGTGTGTGTAAGTGTATACACCAAAAGACCTCTCAAATACTATACACTTAGGTGCTCAGAAGCAGTTATCCCCAAATGATGGAACTGCAGATCTTTATTTTTGTCTTTTTTTAAACTCTTTTGCTTCTATAATAAATTTTCATGGTTGCTCCTTTAAATATTAGTCGATGGTTGTAGAAAAGAATAGAGAGGATGAATTCTCTTTCTCTGTGGAGTAAGTAGGAGTTCTGAATAAATCACCATCTACTTAATAGTCAATAATATTTTGAGTTAAACAGAAAGTTCTGAATCCAAGAGTTGCATAGAATGTCAGGGGATCATTTACTGTGCAATCTGTATCCTTTCTCTAGGATTCCCCCACCCCCTGTGCCTTGCTTCACAGAGAAGGACTCAAAATAGGCTCCTGTTGTACTTCCTGCTCCATTAGTGCTAGTTTAGGTCTCCTCTTTTCTCTGCAGGTCATAAAATTTAACCTGCTGTACTTGATCTTCATGCATTTAAACTAGCTCCATCAGCTCCACATCAATTTTTAAGACTAAATTGGAATTAAATTTAATGTACCCAGTGACCACACCTAATTACTAACCCTAAGTAAGGAACATGCAGTAAACTTCCTTAATATTCAAGTTAAAAATAGTAATGCTGGTAGAACCTCTATGTGGTTGGTTAGCTTTGGTATGGTCCACAATCACAAACTGTGCTATTTACCCAGGTGATCTCACTCTTGGTTACACATTAGTTACTCCCATGCTATTGTGGTCGCTACCTATTAGTTAGTCCCATGCTGTTGTGGTGGTTACGCATTAGTCCCGTGCTGTTGTGGTTACACATTGGTTAGTCCTATGCTATTCTGGTTACATATTAGTTAGTCCCATGCTGTTGCGATTACACATTAGTTAGTCCCATGCTGCTGTTGTGGTTACACATTAGTTAGTCCCATGCTGTTGTGGTGGTTACACATTAGTTAGCCCCATGCTGTTGTGGTTACACATTAGTTAGTCCCATGCTGTTGTGGTTACACATTAGTTAGTCCCATGCTGTTGTGGTTACACATTAGTTAGTCCCATGCTGTTGTGGTTATACATTAGTCTCATACTGTGATGGTTACACTTTAGTTAGTCCCATGCTGTTGTTGTGGTTACACATTAGTTAGCCACATGTGGCTACTTAATCACGGACACATAGCTGATCTAAACTGAGATGTACCATAAGTATAAGATACTGACTAAATATGGAAAAAAGCAAAATATCTCAAGCAAATTGTTATATTGGTTATAAGTTGAAATGATAGTATTTGGGATCTATCAAGTTAAATAAAATATATCATTAATACATTTATCAACAATAAACCATATTATATTGTCAAACTTAATTTTACCTATTTAAATATGCATACTAAAAACATAAAATCATACATGTGATCATCATTATGTTTCTATTGGACAGTGATGCATCATAATCTTCCTTTAAGTTTTCCAGTATCCCAACACCACACACTCGAGATCAATCAAATCAGAATCTCTGGGGTCAGACTCTAGTCAGGTGATTTCAACATTCAGCCAAGGTTGAGGAGTAGGACCCTAGCCCCAGGCAGACATTTCACAATGACAACCAGCATTACCATAGCACTTAGTATGTGCCAGGGACCTTACCAGGCATACTATGTGTAATAACTACTTTATTGCTTGCATCAACCTAATGACATATAGAAACTATTTTTATTAGCCTTGTGTTAACAAATGAGAAATTGAGACCCAGAGAGGTTAAGTAACTTACCCCAAGTTACACAGCCAGCAGGCAGTGGAGCTGGGTTTCTCTCCAAAAAGTTGGGCTCCAGAAACTTGCTCTTAACTTGTCTGCTAGATGCTCTCTTCAAACATAAAGAAAAATCTACTGGAGAAGTATAATTTATTTTATTCCTCTACTAGGACTGAAATAGAACTTAAAAGGCATGACCAAATTTTAGAAATCAAATCATCATCTTTGGACATAACCAGCCATTATTTAAGGCATTGTTTCTCCGTGTGTGGCCCCCAGACCAGCAACATTAGCAACATCCAGGAAATAATTAAAAATGCAAATTTTAGTTTCTACCCAGACTTACTAAATTAGAAACTCTTGGCTTGGGGCCTAAAATTCTATATTTTATTGAGTCCTTTAAGTCATTGATCAACAAACTTTTTCTGTAGAGTGCAAGAGAGTAGATATTTCAGTCTTTGCAGACCGTATGGGCTCTGCTCCACTCTTCTCTCAGTGTGGCTGGGGCTGCAGACAACGCAGAAATGGCAGGCATGGCTGCGCACCGACAAAGCTTAATGAACACGATTAACTGAAATTAAGCTTCATGCAATTTTTCCATATCTTGAAATATTATTCTTCTTTTGAGGGTTCTTCTATCCTTTAAAATATAAAATCCACAACTTAGCTCACAACTACCTAGAAAGGCATTGGGTGGAATTTGGCCCAGAGGCCATAGCTTGCCAACCCTGCTCTAGGTGGTTCTGTTGCAGCTTAAATCTGAGAAAGACCGCTCTAAGGTAAATGAGAATTGAGGCTCTTAACCACAATTATTGAGCACAGGTACCCTCGGGCTTTTACTTGATGAATATCGACCTAAAGATCAGGAAAAATTCAGATCCAGAGGTTACTTCAGATTGCTTTAACTCTGCTTTGACAGTGCAAACAGTTTAGGTTTGGAGCAGAGAAAGTGGACTTAACACAAAGACTGATGAGAGTCAGCTAGCAGGGAAGAAAGAGCACCTTGTAAAATAGCCAGAGAGCAGGACTGATTGTCTCTTCCCCTCCCTGCAGCTGCCATTTACAGGCTGGAAACAGGCCCATCTTTCTGGAGGAGCACCTAATCTCGGATTCTCAGCTATAAAATAGGAGTAACCACAATTCTTTGTTGGGTAATAGTGGAAAACTAAATATGAAAGGAGGTAAAATATGCCTGGTATGTTAGGCAGCATGCAATAAACATGGCATTGGTGTGTCTCTGCTTCCTCCCCAATCTGAGGGACTTTGAGGCAGGGGGCAGAGCAGTAATCCACGGCTACTTCATAAACATGGTCTAGGGTCTTCCATGGAAATAAGCCAGAGGTGACGATTGGCTCAAACCAGCTCACCTGAAGCCAGTGGCAGCTGGCACAATACTCTGGCCTGCTCAGATCCCAGGATTTCCTCACTGATGACTGACGTCTTTTCTTCTTGTATCTCTCTGTGCTGTTTGCTTGCCTCACCTCGGTCTAAGGTTAGCCCCTGACGTTCTCAGTTTCTAACCCTGGCTTGACTACCTTTCAGAATGAGTGACCGTGGGACTGTCCACCCCCTTCAGGGAAACCTGATGCCTACCCATGGAGGCGAGGTCTATCCCTGTGGCCACAACAAGATGATCCCACTATCGTCTGACATAGGGACTTTTCCCAAAGGCTGGGTTTGTCAGCACTAAATAACACCACACATGAGACTCCACAGGCCTGTCTAGCTGGGAAATGAGTTGAGTTCACCCAGTCTCTTTTATTCTCTTCTGATTTATCGAAAGGTCAACACACCTTGATGTCCATTCTCAATAAAATGGGGTTCATTTTGTTCAACAAGTTTCCTAGGATATCCCACCTCAGTAAGAGGAGAGTGAAACAGTAAATGAAATAGGACAAAATTTATTGTAGGACTTACAGTCTGGGAAGTAGGAACAAGCCCCTCCAGGACATACTCTACCCAAATAAAACATGTAGGGTGGGGAATTGTTCAAAGAACAGGGTGGCTCATGTTTTGACCATCTAGAATATGTTATGTAGAAAGGAGATTCTCAACTGGAAGTGAACCTGGAGATTTGGACAAAGAGCCAGATTAAGACCATAAAGTAAATAGAATGAAGACAGGACTTTTACTCTTGATGAAAAAAAGACACATGAACAATTAAACTGGGTTCTGCCTGAGCTGCTGTGAGTTCCAGCCAGGGTAGGTCAGCTGAGGTAATAGACATCGGTTTCACAGACTAAGTAATAATTGGTTTTCACAAATGATTTGTTTTATGAATTGATTTTCAATTGTACATACCTTCTTACCAAAACCAACTTAAATTAAAGGCTTGGAGGGGTTAAATGAGTCAATCATGTGTGTGTATACACTGGATACATAGAGTACGCTCATAAACTAGACCTGTTGGTCGAGGACTCTTCTTTGAGGCCTTGACAGCAGTGATTGGCACAGTTGCAACATGATGGAAACCTGAGAGGACTTTACCTTATTATGAGTGTCAGAATCCCAGAGAGATGCAGGAGACAGCATCCCTGTGAGAACTGTGGATGCGCGGAGCACCTGTCCCTGTGCATGTGCGCTAACCCCCATTCGGTAGGAGCAGAACCTACCACAAAATACACATGCCAGATGTTGATTTACTTCACTTCATGCGGTTTCTAAGCTGCAGGAAAAAAGTGGTCTTCCATCTGAGATGGGGGCATAGGTAGACACACTGTGCCTCCTTGCACAACCCAGATAGGGACAACAACAATTTAGAAACAGAATAACAACCAGAACTGACAGAAAATTGAACTATATAGAAGTCGGACAACCAAGGAGTTAAAATAGGCACGTTCATCCAGACCAGTAGGAGGGGCGGAGTCGAGTGGCCTGGCAGAGAGGGATCATGCGGCACAAAGAGCGTTGGGACTGGGAGCGAAGGACCGCAGCAGGCAGACCCTGGGCGCACAAGTGGTGGCTGGCAAACCCCGGCCGAGGGGTGGCAGCTGGCAGACTCATCAAGGCCAAGATTGTGAAGCAAGGCACAGTGCGCAACCCAGGATCCCAGCACTGGGAAATAGAGCCTCGGGGCACTGATTGAAAACACCTGTGGGAGGTTGAGGCACAGGGAGAGACTCCCAGCCTCACAGGAGAGGTTGTTGGAAAGACCCACAGGGTGCACAAGCCCACCCACACCAGAATTGATGCCAGAAGTGCCCAGTTTGCTTAGGGGAAGTGGAGGAAGGGACTGAAGTCCCACAGAGAGCAGAGCAAGTGCCATTGTTCCCTCTCAGACCCTGCCCCCACATACAGTGTCACAACCCTGTGACTGAGTTGCCCTGCCCTGGGAACACCTAAGGCTCTGCCCCTCATACCTAACAGGTGGGACCAGACCAAAAAAAAAAAAAAAGATGGCTCAAACAGAAGAACAAATGAAAGCTCCAGAACCCATCCTTTTAAGCAACCGAGAGACAGCCAACCTATCAGATGCACAGTTCAAAACACTGGTGATCAGGATGCTCACAGAATTTGTTGATTTTGGTCACAAATTAGATGAAAAAATGAAGGCTATACTAAGTGAAATGAAGAAAATGCACAGGGAACCAATAGTGATGGAAAGAAAGCTGGGTCTCACATCAATGGAGTGGACCAGAAGGAAGAAAGAAACAACCAAACAGAAAAGAATGAAGAAATTAGACTTCAAAAAAATTAGGAGAGGCTTAGGAACCTCCAGGACATCTTTAAACGTTCCAACATCCGAATTATA
>JAPYXV010002797.1:0-12818 GCA_028533065.1 Trachops cirrhosus
TAAACATGGCTTGCCTCCTCACATAACCACATCAAAATTACAGCTAAACTACACAACAACCATCACTCAGAACCATCAGAAATCAAATGGAAAGGAAGCTCAAATCTGCGGCATTAAAGAAACACCATCCATCTAGACTTGTGTGAGGGACTGAGATGTGGAACAGGTGGGTTCCACAGCCACATGTGGTGTATAAAAATTCAGGAGGGATATCTCTGGAACACGGAGTCCCAGCCCCACACCAGGCACCATAATCCAGGGTTCCTGTGAAAGGGAAAAATATCCCCATAACTTCTGGCTACAAGAACCAATAGAGACTCGGTGGAAGAAACTTCAGGAGTCCCAAGCAGTTCCCCTTAAAGAACCAACAGATGGACTCACCTATTCAGACTCATTCCCTCCGAGCTCCAGCACTGGGGTAGCAGCTTGAAAGGCACCAGTGGCATATGGGGAGGAACTAAAGTGTCTGGCATGAAGGCAAGAGCTGGGAGACAGCTTTCTCCCAGAAAGAAAGGTCACTGTCCCTTTTCTGAAAACCCCGTCCACAGAGCCACAGAGTTGGCAAGTGGATGATATATCAGAGACTCCTTCAACCTGGCTAAAATTGCTAGCCCTGCCCTATAAATCCTCAGAGACTCCATCCCACCCAATTATGGGTCCACCCAAACTGTTAACAGAGGCTTTTCCATATGAATGGGTGGTCTTGGCTCATGCTTCACAACTTCCTAAATCCTCTCAAACAAGCAACAGCCAATCTCAGGGACCCCCCAGCCCCAATAACTCTTGCTCAGTGGCCCCAGACATGGCACTGGCAGCAGCCAGCCTAGGTTCAAGGTTGGCTTCACTTGGGAATCACCAAGCTGCACACAAGTAGCAACGATCTCAGAGTCTTTATAGCCCAGGCAGGGTAGCCCTGGGGCAAAACACAGGTAGAGGCCATCCTTGGCCTGCACCACTCAGGAAACTCCAGAGCTTGCCCCTTCACCGGTCAGCTACAGACCACTTAGGAGCATCACCACCCTGCCCCTGCACAGCTGATCCTCCTTGGAGGGTGGAATTTGGCGATCAGTGGTCACAGCCAGACCTTGCAGCTGACTGACCTGGGGAAATCCATCCCATTGACCTGCCAACGGCAATCAAGGCTCAACTACAGAAGGAGGGTGTACTCAGTCCTCATGAGGGCACACCTAAAGTTCCCTGCTTGGGTGGTAGGGGAAGCTGTGCCACTGGACCCCGAAGGACACCTACTACATTAGGCCATGCTACTAAGACATACATACATACCAAGACCTAATACATACAAACAAACACAGGGAGGCTACCAAAATGAGGAGACAAAACAATATGGCCCAAATGAAAGAACAGATCAAGACTCCAGAAGAAGAATTAGACACAATGGAGATAAGCAATCCATCAGATGCAGAGTTCAAAACACTGGTTATAAGGATGCTCAAGGAACTTAGTGAGGAACTCAGCAGCCTAAAAAGGATCCAGTCAGAAAAAAAGGATACACTGATTGAAATAAAGAACAATGTATAGGTAAACAACAGTAGAGTGGATGAAGCCAAGAATCAGATCAATGATTTGGAACATAAGGAAGCTAAAAGCAACCAGTCAGAACAATTTGAAGAAAAAAGAATACAAAAAAAGTGAAGATACTGTAAGCAGCCTCTAGGACACCTTCAGGCATTCCAACATTCGCATCAAAGGGTTACCAGAAGGAGAAAAGAAAGAAGAAGAAATTGAAAATATATTTGAAATAATAATGAAAGAAGACTTCCCTAATTTGGTGAAGGAAATAGACATGCAAGTCCAGGAAGCACAGAGAGTCCCGAACAAGATGGATGCAAAGAGGCCCATGTCAAGACACATCATAATTAAAATGTCAAAGGTTAAACATAAAGAGAGAATCTTAAATGCAGCAAAAGAAAAGCTACAGGAGGTTAGTTAGCTACAGGAGGAGCCCTATAAGACTGTCAGCTGATTTCTCAAAAGAAATTTTGCAGGCTAGAAGGGATTGGCAAGAAATATTCAAAGTCATGAAAAGTTGCAACCTACAGCCAAGGTTGCTCTATGCAGTAAAGATATCATTTAGAGTTGAAGGGCAGATAAAGTGCTTCTCAGACAAGAAAAAAAGCTAAAGGAGTTCATCATCACCAAACTATGATTACATAGAATTTTAAAGGGACTTATTTAAGATAAAGATCAAGACTATGAACAATAAAATGGCAACAAATATATATCTATCAGCAACTGTTTCTAAAAAACAAAGCAAACAAGAAGAACTGAGAAATAATTGTGGATACGGAGAACATTTTTAAGGTTGCCACATGGGAGGGGTGTGTCAGGGATTGGGTGAAGTGGTGGTGGTATTAAGAAGTACAAATAAGTAATTATTGAATAGGCAGGGGTGTGTAAGTTTAGTAGAGGTAAGGGAATAGCCAAAGAGCTTATATACATGACCCATAGACATGAACAATGGTGTGGGAGAGTGGCTGGTGCTGGGGAAATGAGGGTGCTGGGTTGAGGGTGGCTAAAGAGGGAAAATTGGGACAACTGTAATAGGATAATCAATATAATATAATAAATGAATGAAGAAATAAATAATTTGGTTAAAATACATACCACATAAAGTTTTCCACCTTACCTTTAAGCCACTCTTCAGTTTCTCTTTAATATAGTTGACATTTGAATTTATAATTCTCACCCTATCCGAAGCAAGAAAACCTGCTTCATTCTGCGAAACCTCTGCTTGTCATGGATTTTGCATTGCATAGAGGATGTGCACATCTTCTCAGGCTTTAGAAGGTAGCAGAGGGTGTGGAACTTACTCCAAAAGGCTGGCAGCTAGCATAAGAAAATTTGGGTTCTAGCTACAGTTTTGTAACTATATTTGGTCACTTCACCCTCAATTCTCATCTAATTCATCTTTATAAACATACTAACTCTAAGGTCTGTTCTACTCTAATCAGTACAGGGAAGGGCATTTGGATTTCCAGGACCATCTTTTGACTCCTCTGACCCCAATTTTTTTTAATTGTGGTACAAAACACAAAGCATAAAATTTATCATCTTAATTACTTTTATGTGTACAATTCAATTGTAGTAAGTATATTCACACTTTTGTGCAAACATCACCACCATCCATCCCCAGAACTTTTTCATCTGACAGAACTGAACATCAACCTATTGAACTAACAACTTTCCTCCCTCTCTTCCCCATTACCACCCTTATACATTATCTCTATGATTTTGACTACTAGATTCTCATACAAGTGTTACCATATAGTATTAATATATGATAGTCATTTTGCAACTGGCTTATTTTGCTTAGCATGATGTCCTCAAGATTTACCCAAGTGTGGGATTGATGCAGACTCTGACTAGCAGTGTCCGCAGTGTCATGGATGTGGCAAACAAATTCACACAGAGTGCAGAAGTCCTGTGGAGAAAAAGGGATGGCATGACTACTCTCTGAGTGAAAGAGCTCCCTGACCCTTGCCTGGACAGGCTTTTATTGCTTTTCTGGGAGCATTACCTCAAGGAAGATCTTCATTCATCATTGTCAGGCAGTAATGATCAAACAATAGATAACATTCAAAGAACTATAAGGGTTTATTCTGATTCAGGGTCAGTTAGCTAAAGGGCCATAAAACTTTGGAAAACAAACTCATTTTATGCTTGGAAACTTATCAGAAAATTGAGGACATTCTTAGCAAAGCAGGTTTCACAGGATTTTATGCCTTTCTTAGACCTGATTGCCCCAGGGAACTGCCCATTCGTGCCCAGGGCTGCACCGCCCTGTATCATTGTTTGAGGTTTAAGTCAGGCAGGAGAAGTAAGGCAGCCAAGAGATTAGGAGACTTCTTTCAGACAGGATGAGGACTCAGGCAATGTCAAAGCTGAGGGGTGAGGGTCTATCACCCCCTTTTTCTATAGCTCCCCAAGTCCTTCCCTTAGGGCACCTTCGTGACCATGTCTGTCTTAGGTTGTTCCTCCCTTGAGGAATCTTACCCATCATTGGCTAACCAGTCATCTGCCCAGGGCCAAGCAGGGTGAAGTAAAAGTGGACAGAGGGGGCTCCCCTACCAGGGAAATAAGCTTTGTCTCCTTAGTGGCTTATGGTCCCAAGGCCTCTCTACTCAGCCTTAGCCATGGGGATTATTACAGTTCTGAAACCAGGCAGAGCGGTTCCCAACATGGCATGTGTCAGAATTTCCTTTCTTTTCAAGGCTGAAAAATATTCCATTGTATGTATTTTTGTGATTAATGTAGGTGTCTCTTATCCAATCCATTGAAGGTCTGAATAAAACAAAGGGGCTGACCTTCCCTCTAGTAGAAGGGAACTCCTCCTACTTAACTGCTGAGCCTAGAGTTAGGTCTTTCCTGCCTTCAGATATATGTGTATACATACATCTTGTTCATTTTGTGTCTCTGGAGAACCTAATTAATACAATACCACTTTGGTATATCCATTCATCCATCAGTGATGAATGGCGATCAACTTGGGTTGCTTCTACATTTTAGCTATTGAGATCCTGGATTTCAATTCTTTTGGATATATCCACAGATATGGAATCATATGGTAATTCTATATTTCTTTTTTTTGAGGAACCTCCATACCATTTTCCATAGTGGCTGAACAATTTTACATTCCCACCAACAGTGCTCAAGGGTTTCAACTTCTGCACATCCCTGTCAACACTTGCTTTTCTGTTTTTTTTTTCATAATAGCCATTCTAAAGGATAGTAAGTATTATGCAATTGTATTTTTGAGTTCCATTTCCCTATTAATGAACCATGGACATTTTTAAAAGTTTGTTAAAATATTACCTAAAAATAACACAAATACTAAATTATTTACATGTAAAATAAAGCTATAGATATATATGCAGTTCTTATTCATTGATCAGCAAATTTTCACAAATATGCATTTAAAGAAACCTCAGTCTTACTCCATGCACCTCTTTTACTCTGACACTACTACCATGCTCACAATACTTCTGACACTAGAAATGTGGGGTTTTTCCCCCAGGAGCAATTCTCTGCAAAATCAGTCGGACATTCTATTATTAATTAAATTCTGACATTATCTACCTAGAGTTAATAGTGTTAGATTCCAGTGAAGGGCTCAGCCCCCCAGTAAAGCCTCCATCCTCTTCAGTTGCCAATCACAGGTCCAGGTTGTCACCTGTACTTCTTTTAATGTATTGGCAATAAATCAGAAGTCCCCATGACCTCCTTATCAGGCTTGATTACTTTGTAAGAGCAGCTCATAGAACTCAGGAAAGCAATTTACTTACTGTTTACCAGTTTGATATAGAAGAATGTGACAAAGGATACACATAAATATTCATAAGGAAGAGATGCACAGAGCAAGGTATATGGGAATGGGCGAGGAGCTTCCATGCCTCCTTCAGAAACACCACTGTCCCAGCACCCACGTGCATTCACAAACCTAAAAGCTTTCCAAACCCTGTACTTTTCAGATTTTTAAAGGGGTTCACTAGGCATAATTGATCATTAACTCCATTTCCAGCCCCTTGTCCCTTTCTGGAGAACTGAAGGTGAAACTTAATCCAAGTTTCTAATCATGGTTTTGTCTTTCTGGTGACCATCACCTCATTAGAACAAAAGACACTGCTACCACATAGGATGTTCTAAGGAATTTAGGAACTCTGTGTCAGGAACCAGGGTCAAAGACATATATATATATTTCTAAATTATTTTTTCAAATAACACACGATGACATTAACAACATGAAATAAAATTATAAATAGCTCTTATTTATTGATCAGTAAATTTTCTCAAATATATGCTGATTCGTGTGGAAATATACCAGTGAAGCAAAATTAGAAGCACAAGGTTGCTAAGCTGACTAGGAGACTTAGTTGAATTCATTTCATAGTTACTGTTACCATGTTAGCAAAATAAACCTATATTCTCTACAAGAACACATCTGCTATGACACCCACAGTACTCAGTCTAGGTCACCATCTCCAAAGTCATGAGGAGACTAACTGCCAACGCGGCTTCCATTTTCTAAGCCTTCATTCCAGCCACTCTTCTCTAATTGGGACACTGTTTTTCCTTGAATTTTCAGTCTTGTCTCATGAACCATTCTACTTCCAAAGGTGATTTTGCATGTGTTTAATCTATTATAGTCAGTCTTATCATGTAAAACATAAAACTCCAATGCAGTGTACAACCAGATGAAGATCCTGGTTCAAAAAAAAAATAGTTTCACTCACAGGTGGGTGGGCTGGGATGGGAGTAAAAGATAGAAAATTGTACTTCAACAACAATTAAAATAAAATTTTAAAAAAGGGTGCTAAGCAAAAAAAGAGTTTCAATGACATCTAGAAAGAGAAAATTGAGAGGAGTTTAACAGTATTAAGTCTTCTAATCCATGATGTTCTTCTATTTATTTGTGTCTTTATTACTTTCAGCAATGTTTTATAGTTTTCAGTGTACAAGTCATTTGCCTACTTGGTTAAGTTTATTTCTAATTATTTCACTCTTTTTAATGGTATTGTATTCTTAATTATCTTAGGTGTAATGCTGATATTGTGCTTATGTGAAATGCCCTTATCTTAGGTGACACATAATGAAGTGTTTAAGGATAAAATGTTATAGCTGCAAGTTTCTTTGAAATAGTTCAACATAAAGGAACAGATACATGATGGATATAACAGACTGATAGAGGTGAAGCAAATATGGAGGAAAAACAAGCAAATTCTGAATCTAATTGGCAAATTAATTATAAATTTTATTATTATTTTGACATCTGTGTATGCATGAAAATTTTGTAACTCCCCAAGAAAGGAATAAAAGATTAATCACCTTTTTCTATTTACAAGTTCTATAGAAATTAACTGTCGGAGGTGGCACCTCAGTTTTAGTTGCATACATAACAATCCTTTTTTTAAAAGGTAAAATGATGACATAAAATTGTTGTAAAAAGTAACTTTTTAATTTGATCATTATTTCTTGTTACAGCACTGGATTTGTGATTGAGGTTTTGGTGTCAGAATAATATATAGGGTGGGGCAAAAGTAGGCTTACAGTTGTGAGTACACAGAACACACAGTTTATTCTTTTCTTTTTTAAAGATTTTATTTATTTATTTATCTATCTATTTGTTTATTTTTAGAGAAAGGGAGACAGAACAAAAGGGGGAGAAACATCAATGTGTGGTTACCTTGTGGGCAATCCCCCATTGGGGATCTGGCCCACAACCTAGGCATGCTCCCTGACTGGGAATAGAATGGGCAGCCCTCTGTTTAGCAGGCTGGTGCTCAATCGACTGAGCCACACCAGCCGGGGCTCAGAGTTCATTCTTTTATTATTAATTATTGTATTATTTTTCATACAAGCAACTGTAAACCTATGGTTGCTTCCCTTGTACATATTCAATAGAAACAAAATAAATAACAAAAATAGCACACAGGCAAGAAGGGGAAAAACATAAATATACCATATAAAGGCTCTTAAATTTTATGTTAAAAAGTATAACATTTGAAGATGACCTATAAATATAAAAAGAATGCTGTGAGAACTTAAAGCATCAAGATGGATCTTTTTAAAATATTCAAGCCAAATTGATAGTTCATCAATTTGTAGGTTTTTTAAAGAAAGTAACATTTCGGTTTTGTTATATATATGGAAATACAAATGATTAAGATTGTCAAAAATATTTAAAAAGAGTAAATGTTATAGATTTGCACTAAATGATTTTTAAACTTTCTATAAAGCTTCAATAAGTGAGTGCTACTGAAATAAAGATAGAGAAGTCAATGAAACAGAGTAATACAGCCACAAAAAAACAGCTTCTCCCTCTCTCTTGCTACAGTACAACAGAGTCAATACTGTAATAAACTGTCTTGATCAGCTCTTGGTCAATGAGTGGTAATAATTCCAAATCTACAAATTTCAGAGTAACAGAAATTCTAAATGTGAATGCCATCATTTCTTTCTTAGTCTTTTATCTTTACCATAAATATGTTCATTTCTGCCACCTCTAAGTATCCAGCAAAAGAAAAAAAGAAAATATAAGAATTAACTTCTTCACTATTTTTATTGTCAATCTAGAGGAGTTTATATTAAGTAAATAAAGGTGTAGTAACCCAATGCTAATGAAGGTTGTTGATTATGCCCCAAATTCATGAATAAATTGTAACAGAGAAGCAATAAATTAAGGTGTATGCTGAGAACATGATTATACTTTAAGATTGTTAATAAAAATTGTTTCAGAAAGTGGCAACTTGCTTCTTGTTATATGCAGAGTAAATAGTTCTGGACTGAGTCTCCTCTTCCCCATTTAATTCTTGTGAACTCTGCACTGTAATAAAAAAGAGCTGTTCTTTGCCAAGGCACCAATTTGCTCAACTTTTTCACCATGATCCTATCTACCAAATTTTATAACCTATTTGTATTCACATAAGCAGTTACCACTCAACAACCTCAGGAGCTGTCTAGTTGAGGATTAAGCTAATTCATTCATTTAAATTCTGAACAAGGCTACAAACCTTGTTCCAAACTATCAAGTGCCAACTGCTCTGCAAAGAGTTGAATAAAACATCTCATTCTCTTTCTCATCTTGGAACATCTCTCATTCTCTGATATTTTAAATGTTCAAATTTCTCAGGCTAGTTTCTAGGTTCTACAATGAAGAATTGGACCCATAAAAATACCACTGTTGTTTTCACCAAAAACAGATCCTAGAGGCTGTATAAAAATTTTCATTCACACACTTGGGAACCTACTGCTAGAATCACAGGTGCTGAGGCTCTGAAATTTGCACCTGCCTGAGGTGCTGCTGATCACTGCTACTGCCCACGTTAGCATGGATTTTATATGACTTTTCTTTTCCTTATTGCCTTTGCCTTCAAGTCTGGTCGACAAAAGCTGGGTCATGTACAGAACCTGCATCTTAGCTGTAAAAATATCTCGTACTGAGAGAGAGGCTCCAATTCATCAGATGGAAGAGTTTCCAAAGCAAACAGCAGGAGCTGAGCAGCAGAAAAGAATGAAAAATGCTTATCACATTGCTTTACAGGCACTTAAAACTCATTATGAACTTAATTTGAACTACTGGTATTTCTCTCAAAAATTTATTGTGGTTTGCCCTGGCTGGTGTGCCTCAGTGGTTGAGTGCTAGCCTGTGAACCAAAGGGTAGCCTGTTTGATTCCCAGTCTAGGGAATGGGCCAGGTCCCCAGTAGGGGTGAGGGAGAGGCAACCATGCATTGATGTTTTTCTCCCTCCCTTCTCTTCTCTAAAAAATAAATTAAAATCTTTAAAAAATAAAAATAAAAAAATTATTTAAAAAGTTTATTGTATTTTTCTAATCATCCAGGTGTTAAAGGAGGAGATATGTAAGTTTTCATGCTATATTCTCCTGCACTCCTCCCCATCAGTTACATATCAAATATATCTTGAATCCATCCACTTCTCTGCAGATCCCCCACTATCATTTGAATCCAAGATTTTTTTACTCAGAATATTCCTAAATGGTCTCACTCATTTCAAAAGCTTTATTGAGGTACACTTTACATGCAACATTATTCACCCATTTAAAGGCACAATTCAATGATTTTTCAGTGTTTTTACATAAGTTGCAATACAGATAGATAAAAACAATCTATTTTAGCCATTTTCATTACCACCAAAATAAACCCTGTATCCATTAGCAGTCACTCCTCATTTCCTCCCAATGCTCCTAAATAGAGCTAACCACAAATCTACTTTCTGTCTAAACAGAGATGCCTATTCTGGAAATTGCAAATGAATTAAATTATACAGTATATATTCTTTTGTGACTGGTTTCCTTTCACTTGCATTGTTTTCAAGGTTCATTCATGTTGTAGCATCTATAAGCATTTAATTTCATTGTTGAATAACATTACACATAAAGAGTGGACATGTCACATTTTGTGCATTCAAAGTCATTTAATGGACATTTGGATTGTTTCTACATTTTCGCTATTATTGGTAATGTTGCTATGAACAATCATGCACAAGTTTTTATATAAATATATATTCTCATGCTCCTGGATATATACTAACTCCATTTTTAATGTTTTAAGAACTGCTAGACAGTTTTTCCATATTAGCTACTCTATTCAACTTTCCTATCAGAAACATGTTCAACATTTCTCCATTCTCACTGACTCTTGTTCTCCCTATTTTTTACTATATCTATCCAAGTGGCTGTGAAGTGGTAGCTCACTGGAGGTTTTTTATTATTTGTTATCGATTATGTTACTACAGTGTTCCAGATTTTCCCCTGTTGCCCCCCTACACCCAGCACACAGCACCTTAGGCCATCACCACACCGTTGTTCATGTTCATGGGAAATGGGTATAAGTTCTTTGGCTACTCCATTTCCTATACTGAAATTTACATCCCCATGGCTATTCTGTACCTACCATTTTGTACTTCTTAACCCCTTCAATGCTTCACCCAATCCCTGACACACCCCTCCCATGTGGCAACCTTAAAAATGTTCTCCGTATCCACAATTATTTCTCAGTTCTTCTTGTTTGCTTTGTTTTTTAGAAACAGTTGCTGATAGATATATATTTGTTGCCATTTTATTGTTCATAGTCTTGATCTTTATCTTAAATAAGTCCCTTTAAAATTCTATGTAATCATAGTTTGGTGATGATGAACTCCTTTAGCTTTTTTTCTTGTCTGAGAAGCACTTTATCTGCCCTTCAACTCTAAATGATATCTTTACTGCATAGAGCAACCTTGGCTGTAGGTTGCAACTTTTCATGACTTTGAATATTTCTTGCCAATCCCTTCTAGCCTGCAAAATTTCTTTTGAGAAATCAGCTGACAGTCTTATAGGGCTCCTCCTGTAGCTAACTAACCTCCTGTAGCTTTTCTTTTGCTGCATTTAAGATTCTCTCTTTATGTTTAACCTTTGACATTTTAATTATGATGTGTCTTGACATGGGCCTCTTTGCATCCATCTTGTTCGGGACTCTCTGTGCTTCCTGGACTTGCATGTCTATTTCCTTCACCAAATTAGGGAAGTCTTCTTTCATTATTATTTCAAATATATTTTCAATTTCTTCTTCTTTCTTTTCTCCTTCTGGTAACCCTTTGATGCGAATGTTGGAATGCCTGAAGGTGTCCTAGAGGCTGCTTACAGTATCTTCACTTTTTTTGTATTCTTTTTTCTTCAAATTGTTCTGACTGGTTGCTTTTAGCTTCCTTATGTTCCAAATCATTGATCTGATTCTTGGCTTCATCCACTCTACTGTTGTTTACCTATACATTGTTCTTTATTTCAATCAGTGTATCCTTTTTTTCTGACTGGATCCTTTTTAGGCTGCTGAGTTCCTCACTAAGTTCCTTGAGCATCCTTATAACCAGTGTTTTGAACTCTGCATCTGATGGATTGCTTATCTCCATTGTGTCTAATTCTTCTTCTGGAGTCTTGATCTGTTCTTTCATTTGGGCCATATTGTTTTGTCTCCTCATTTTGGTAGCCTCCCTGTGTTTGTTTGTATGTATTAGGTCTTGGTATGTATGTATGTCTTAGTAGCATGGCCTAATGTAGTAGGTGTCCTTCGGGGTCCAGTGGCACAGCTTCCCCTACCACCCAAGCAGGGAACTTTAGGTGTGCCCTCATGAGGACTGAGTACACCCTCCTTCTGTAGTTGAGCCTTGATTGCCGTTGGCAGGTCAATGGGATGGATTTCCCCAGGTCAGTCAGCTGCAAGGTCTGGCTGTGACCACTGATCGCCAAATTCCACCCTCCAAGGAGGATCAGCTGTGCAGGGGCAGGGTGGTGATGCTCCTAAGTGGTCTGTAGCTGACCGGTGAAGGGGCAAGCTCTGGAGTTTCCTGAGTGGTGCAGGCCAAGGATGGCCTCTACCTGTGTTTTGCCCCAGGGCTACCCTGCCTGGGCTATAAAGACTCTGAGATCGTTGCTACTTGTGTGCAGCTTGGTGATTCCCAAGTGAAGCCAACCTTGAACCTAGGCTGGCTGCTGCCAGTGCCATGTCTGGGGCCACTGAGCAAGAGTTATTGGGGCTGGGGGGTCCCTGAGATTGGCTGTTGCTTGTTTGAGAGGATTTAGGAAGTTGTGAAGCATGAGCCAAGACCACCCATTCATATGGAAAAGCCTCTGTTAACAGTTTGGGTGGACCCATAATTGGGTGGGATGGAGTCTCTGAGGATTTATAGGGCAGGGCTAGCAATTTTAGCCAGGTTGAAGGAGTCTCTGATATATCATCCACTTGCCAACTCTGTGGCTCTGTGGACGGGGTTTTCAGAAAAGGGACAGTGACCTTTCTTTCTGGGAGAAAGCTGTCTCCCAGCTCTTGCCTTCATGCCAGACACTTTAGTTCCTCCCCATATGCCACTGGTGCCTTTCAAGCTGCTACCCCAGTGCTGGAGCTCGGAGGGAATGAGTCTGAATAGGTGAGTCCATCTGTTGGTTCTTTAAGGGGAACTGCTTGGGACTCCTGAAGTTTCTTCCACCGAGTCTCTATTGGTTCTTGTAGCCAGAAGTTATGGGGATATTTTTCCCTTTCACAGGAACCCTGGATTATGGTGCCTGGTGTGGGGCTGGGACTCCGTGTTCCAGAGATATCCCTCCTGAATTTTTATACACCACATGTGGCTGTGGAACCCACCTGTTCCACATCTCAGTCCCTCACACAAGTCTAGATGGATGGTGTTTCTTTAATGCCGCAGATTTGAGCTTCCTTTCCATTTGATTTCTGATGGTTCTGAGTGATGGTTGTTGTGTAGTTTAGCTGTAATTTTGATGTGGTTATGTGAGGAGGCAAGCCATGTTTA
>JAPYXV010002798.1:0-12818 GCA_028533065.1 Trachops cirrhosus
AGCGTCGGCGGGCAGACTGCTGTTTACTTCCTAGCATAGCCCTGCTGTGTTTTCACAGCTCAGAATAGTTCCTTGGACCTCTCCAGGCCTGGGAGGGGGTGCTGGGGGGGCCTCACTGTTTGTTTTCATGACAATTCCGGGCCTCACCTCTTCCTCTTTCTCTGCATCATGGTCCTCATTTGGGAACTCTCAGAAGGGGTAAGTTGTGGGTTAAGAGGGTCCAAGACTACTAATTTCCTACTTACGCTCCCCAGCTGGGTTCCAGAAGACAGAAGGACAATCACTGACTGGACAACATGGGCATTTTGGTTGGGATAAAAATTCCACAGCTCTTAAAGGAAGAGCTGATTAAAGGACTACAGGGCAGAGCTGGGGGAGAAAAAGAGCCGGGAAGAGAGGGTGGAAGGGACGACCCCTCCCCAACCTGGATCCTGGCCGGAGCCGGGCTCTGCCCAGGGAGCTGACTTCTGACTGAGAACTGTGGGGGGCCTCTCCGACTCTGGGTGCATCACAGGTCTCGGCCGGGTTCTGGCAGGACCAGTGCTGGGAAGGTGCCCAGAGGTGGGAGGAAGAACTGACTTCACTGAACACTCTTTCAAACTCTTTGAATGTTTTTAAACCATGTGAATATATTCCCTTTGAACATAGTTTAGTTAAAAAAATATGAGCACACCTTTTTCTTCTGGCAATAATGAATCCTTTACTTCTGCTAGGTCACTAAAAGTCGGGCACCACCTCAGTGGAGCTCCATGCAAAGGAGCAGCCCAGGTCAGGAATTGTTAGAACTGAAAGGAGGGTGAGAGTCACCAAGTCAGCGGACAGCTGACAAAAGTAAAATCCAGGGAGCGCCAGTGACGTGACCAAGATCACACAGCTCTTTACCTTCCTATTTATTCTTTCTCTTTTTACCTTACAAATCCTAGTGACGCCCTGGCTGGTGTGGCTCAGTGGATTGAGCCCTGGACTGCAAACCAAAGGGTCACTGGTTCGATTCCCAGTTGGGGCACATGCCTGGGTTGTGGGCCAGATTCCCCGGTGTGGGGTGCACAAGAGGCAACCACACATTGATGTTTCTCTCCCTCTCTTTCTTCCTCCCTTCCCCTCTGTCTAAAAACAAATAAATAAATCCTAGTGAGGCGTGTGGGGCATTCTCTGGGCTGCCTGAGGGAAGCTTGAGGATGCTTTCTGGGGGTCTTCTAAGGAAAAACACTCCCAGCTTTCATGGCCCACTCGTCCCCAGTCCCTGCCTTGCTCCACACCCAACCAGGCGGAGCTATGACTGAGTGCTTGGTGCCATAGTCTCTCCCTTTTTTTCTTTAGTTGGCCCCAATTCTTTGAGATGATCTATGAGATGAAGCAAGGAGGGACAGCAGGTTGGGGCTAGGTCTTCAGCTCACACTTCCCATCTCTCCTCAGACAGTCCGTCTTTGCCTCTGGGGTACAGACCAGAAAGAGCTTTTTCCAAACAGCCCCAACTGTTATTTTAGAGGCTTACTTCCCTTGACGCTGCCTCTGCTGTATGCCGTCAACAAGGTCAGACTCCTGGCAGAAAGGATCAAAGTCAACCACAAGGATGTGTCCTGGTTACTAGGGTGGGTTGGCACCACCAAAGGGTTGATTGTGAGTTGGAGAAGTGTCACCATTTGGTCACCAGGGAACTGGTTGGCCACTTGTGGGAACAAGATATTCTCACGGTGGGGAGGGGGCTAAAGAAGATGGAGGAGAAGGAGAGGAAAGTCAGAAAGCCAGCCTGTGCTTCCCGTAAGGATTCCAGCGATTCATTCCGTTTTGGTGGCAGGAGGAAGGTAGTGAGCAGGGAGTCCTTACTGTTGACAGCGAAGCGAATGTCCTCTGGTATTTTCCTGTGGACAGAGTGTCCAGCCCATCCTGAGGCAGAGAGCACGCTCCCCGCGCCTGGTCAATGAGTGCGCAGTTCAAGGTCCCGGAGCTGAACCTTTCTCACCAGACCGGAGATAAGTCAGCCATGTTCACTGGCTAGCAATGATTAACCCGCCTTTCCCTTCACCTGCTTTCCCCGACACATTTTTTGTAAAACATGAACAGGGTCACTCACTTAAAAGGTGACAGCAGTTGATCTGACCAGTTTCTACTGTCTACCCCTACACGCCTTCCCCACTGATCAACTGGGAGGGGAAAAAAAGCACTTAAAAAGAGATAAACAACCAGAGAAAGCTGTACATCTAGCAGCTTGGGTCGTGACCCTTCGGAGAAGTCTCCCCGCCCCCCAGACAAAGCCTCGGCCCCAGGCTGGGTTCTGCGCCCCTGAGTCAGTGTCCAGACCAGACCCATGCTGGAGCTCGCAGCCGCGCGAAAAAGCAGTGCCTCTGTCATGGAAGCCAGAGCCCCGGCCAGGACAGAGGATTTGGCTGTAGGTAATGTCAGGATTTATTTTTGGTCATAAAAACAATTTTTGGATGAGATGTGCGGTAAATTATGACTCCTTCCCCTCTTTGCTCCCCTGTCAGCAAATAAACTTGTCTGAGCGCATGAGTCAGCCTCGGTCTGGGAGGGGAAGGTGCCAGAACACTGGAAGCAGCTGCCCGAACTTAACAGCAGACCCGGCTGCACGGCCTGGCCCCTTCCCGGCATGCTCTTCCCAGACCAGGACGCCCCAGCCTCCGGGTTTCTCTTTGCGGAGAGAGCGCCTGGGGAGTGCCCAGCCAGCGTTCCTGCTGAGGAGCCACGGAACTTTCCATCTTGACTCGGCTGGTCACTGTCCCAGAGGCCATCCATAAGTCTAGAGTCATCTCCACCGGGGACAAAATGATGGGGATCTCGGTGATATTTGTAACATGGATTCGGTTTCGATCTAAAGACCCCCCAGTAGGCACAGTTACTTGTGTAAATGTCTGACTTCCCTGCCCCGCTAGAGCGTGCAGGTCCCAGAGCACAGCCAAGATTTAACTTGGAATTCCTCAGAGGGCCAGGCGTGGGCTTTGCTCAGGGAACGTTTGTTGAATCAAACCAGAGAACTTCTTAAAAGGGAAGGATGATGGGGGGGGGGGGGTTTAAGGAGATGATGGAATTCCCTCTCTGGAGAGAGATCTTGAAATGAGTGAATTCTCGTGGAAACCTTCAGCAGCTCCAATGCCTCGTCTACACGATGCGCCTCCCCACACGTCCTTTGAGCATTAGGAGGCTCTAAGGTTTCTCTCCTCAGTCAGCTTTGTAGCAGGTTCTGGTCTGTGGGGGCCTCACCTCTTTCTGCACTTGACACAAATGTTCTGGAGGCAGCAGGAAGGGGCCGGAAGGTGGAAAGGTGGAAACTGGCAGATCACCTCGTGACCACACACAATTGCTGGGACCAGGAGGGTCCGTCCCCCTGCGGGGCGGGCTGCCTGCCAGAGGGGCTCCTCCTCGGCCCGTGGGTGCACATCGGCCCCATCAGGACTCCTTACAACACAAGCATTCCCCCAGGTCCCTCCGAAAGACAGGGCTCTCCCTGCCCCGCCCCCACACGCTGAGTACACAGCTCCCCGCAGCCCTGTGGAGAACCAGATAGTGGCCTTTGAGTCTTTTGCCAGAGGATCTGCCCCATTTGCCCTCAACTCACCTCTTGCCATAGAAACTCCAGTACACAGAGGGCACAGCAGTAGTTACTCAATACTTTCGAGGAAGGCTTATCTGGGCGGAGGGAAGACAGCATCTCTCCCAGTGGGGCCCTCTACCTGTGGCCTGGCAGTCCTGATAACACAGAGCACCCTTCCCCACAACACTGCCAAGTTCACGGTTTATTTGCAGCCCACCCACAGCCGCCACCACCATTACCTGCTCTCCAGGCTGGGCCTGGTTAGATAGGGTCACTTGAACCAGCAGGCTCAAGGGCATAGTCAAGGGCAGCTGGAGTCTGCCTGAGGTGGGCGGGAGCCCGTGCAACTGGGGATAGGATGCCAGCCCATACCTCCTGGATGATGTTTTAATCGTTTCCAGCATGGAATGTTGTCTACCTCTGCTCCAGACTCAGTAGCTCTGGGTTCCTTTTCCCCGACCCCAAGTTACCCCTTACAAGGCAATATGGACTTTCTAGTGGGAAATTCAGGTGGGCTTTTAACGTTTTATTCCCAGTAGCTCTTATCCTGGAGAACACGCCCCAGTTCATTGCTGGACTGAGCCCCGCTTCCTTCAGAGTCCTGACGGACACAGGTGTGAGGTTCCGGCACCGGTGCTGCTGCAGAACGACCTCACCTGTGCGGGTGAGGAGGCGGCGTTGCTCTCACAGCTGGGCGTCTGCTCCTCCTGCTTATTCCCGGCCTGTGCCCGTGGTGATGATCAGCTCCTACTGACGTCCTGCGGAATGTACCTACCTCCAATCACAAATGAAAGGAAGGCCAAACTGCAGAATCCCTTTCCAGAGCCCTTGGTCACTAATTTGCTGGTGTTTTTATTTGGAGCTATGTCTTCATCATGCTGTTTTTGCATGAACATACATTCATTGTATTGCTTAAACTAATGTGTTAAAACCCCAAAGGTCCTAACTTGAAGGACACTGAATACGAGTTTATCAGTACATTCAAAGATCATTGTTTTTCGCCCTGGCTGGTGTAGCTTAGTGGATTAAGCGCGGGCCTGTGAACCAAGAGATCACAGTTTGATTCCCAGTCAGGGCACATGCCTGGGTTGCAGGCCACTTCCCAGCAGGGAATGCACAGGAAGCAACCATACATTGATATTTCTCTCCCTCTCTCCTTCCCTTTCCCTCTGAAGATAAATAAATAAAATCTTTAAAAAAAAAAAGATCATTGTTTTCTATCCCTACGCTACGGAATCATATGGGCAGAGGGTTTGAGCTCCAGAAGCTGAAGTTTTCCTAGACCTAATGCACTAAAGAGAGGCCCAGCCAGGTGAATGTACCCAGTACAGTAGTTTCCTATTTTCTAAATTAAGAACTTAAACCCCGAATCACTAGGCTATTCTTTGTCCCCAAGAAGGTGCAGTTGCAGACTTAGGAGATCAGGATCTTTGCAAGCCCCACGGTGCCTTAGACTCTGCCCCGCGCCTCTGGCCGGTTGCAGAGCCAAGCGGGCAGCCCCTGGCGCTGGGCAGCAGCATGCCGAAGTTAATCATTGGCCCCGCAGAGCACATGGCCGGTCAGGCTGTTTGTGCGTGCCTGTTTTTCTATTTTACGTAAATCACCCTGAACATGTTTGTATCAACCTACTGATGATGCACCTTTGATCAATAGTTTTTACACAAAAGTGCTTTTTGAGTCCAAAGATCAGGGCTGGGTTGACTTGCAGACTGGTTACAGGGCGTATAAAACGGGCAAGACGCAGGCTGATAGCAGAGCTATCTCCACCAAGTCTGCAGGAGCTCAGCCGGCGGCCTCCTGAGAGAGCAGGGAGGGAGGATGGAGGGAGGCATGAACGTCCTCCACGACTTTGGCATCCGGTCAACACACTACCTCCAGGTGAATTACCAGGACTCCCAGGACTGGTTCATCCTGGTGTCCGTGATCGCAGACCTCAGGAATGCCTTCTACGTCCTCTTCCCCATCTGGTTCCACCTTCGAGAAGCTGTGGGCATCAAGCTGCTCTGGGTGGCCGTGGTTGGGGACTGGCTCAACCTCATCTTCAAGTGGTGAGTAGGAGCCGTCAGAGAGGAGCTCGGCAAGGAGAGAGGCCGGCACGCTTTCTGGAAATGTCTGTCCGTCGGAAGCTGCCTTCTCCACGCTAATCAGAAAGCCACAGATTACTCCCCCCCACCCCGACTTCCGATCAGCCACATAAAGAGAGAAGACAGAGAAAACCCTGTCAGTGAGCTGAAGATACAGGAAAGGCTGATTCATATGGATGGAAGGCCAGCCGGACTTAGCGAAAAGTCTGAATGATAGGCTGTAAGCAAAGAAACACAGTGTTACCGCTTCGCAGCAGAATAGGTAACATGAAGGTAGATGTATGAAAGAAAAACAAATGATGTCTGAGCAAAGGAAACACACAGACACTTTTAAAACCTGTGGTGTGGGTAAGGAGAAGGGATCCGGATCACTGGGCTGCACCCAGGCTTGGTTCAGCCACCTCCGCTGCACAGCCCGGGCAAGTCAGAGTAACTCTCTGCGCTTCTGGTTGATGATCTGTAGACGCAGGTGATCTCTGGGACCGTCATCAGAACTATAGTGAGCATTTATTGAGTGTTTAGTATGTGCCAGGTCACATGGGAAGTGTTTTTCTGGAGGTAGTTCCTGTATTACAGATAAAGTGACTGCACCTAGACCAACATGGGGAGTAAACACCAGAGGTAGGATTTATTTATTATTATTAGTTTTTATTTTTATAGAGGGAAAGGGAGAGAGAAAGAGAGGGAAACATCAATATGTGGTTGCCTCTTGAGTGTCCCCTACTGGGACCAGGCCTGCAGCCCAGGCATGTGCTCTGACCAGGAATCGAACCATCAACCACCTGGTTCGCAGGCTGGTGCTCAATCCACTGACCCACACCAGCCAGGGCTACAGGCAGGATTTACCGTAAGCTTGGGCAAGACGGGCTCCAGGAGCAAGGCACCTAAGAACCATGTTATATCCAGTGCTGATAAACTGACTCTTGGAGGGGGTGGGGAAGAACCCCAACTTTAGCACTGGCCAATTTCTACTATTTCTACATTCCCATTATAGCCCCTTACAAGCTATTGATGAGTTCAACTTGCAAAAATCCTGGATATTTTACAATTATTAGCCAGTACCAGCTGACTTTAGCACATTACTGGCTTGGCCTCTCTCTCCTCACCTAGAGATGAGGAGTTGGACCAGTTGCCCTCTCTGACCGTTACCATCCCCAAATCTACGACTATCGTCAGACGAGTCTTAAGTCTCTTCCAGCTCTAACAGTCTTTGGCCACAGACAATAAAAGTCCTTTAGAACAGAAAAAAATATCGGGCTCAGAAGCCCAAGTCATATTGATGGGATTCTGAAATTTCTGTTGAAAATCCACTAGGTTTTGTCTATAACATCCCCTATTCAACAGCATGACCCTAAAAAATAAAAAAGATAAATGGATATTCCAAACATCTGATCTCAATCAAAGGACAATGGGTTTTTCTCTGAATTGGTGGAGGTGAGTTAGTGGCTATCCCTGTTTTTGATAAGCAATCTCTATTCCACCACTACAGTGGGAAAAAAAGGCATCCAGACTGACTTCTGACACGGCTTTCCACAATGAAAAATATATCTAGTATAGCCCTGGCCAAGGGGCTCAGTTGGTTGGAACATTGTCCTGTACACCAAAAGGTTGCAGGTTCAATCCCCAGTCAGGGCACAAACCTAGGCTGCAGGTTTGATCCCCAGTCCCAGTATGTATGGGAAGCAAGTGATGTCTCTCTCTCTCTCTCTCTCTCTCTCTCTTTCTCTCCCTCTCTCTCTCTCTCTCGCCTTTCCTACCTCTCTAAAATCAATAAGCATGTCTTTGAATGAGTTTTTTTCTTTTTAAAAAACATATCTTGTCCTTTTGAAAAGGAAGTGGTTTGCCTGAGATACTCTGTTTCAAAGCAAAGAGGATACAAAGCAAACACCTGAAGCTACTATGTGCTTACAGAGAGTTATTCTGATGGCGAAGAAGGCCACGTGTCCGGGAAGTGGGGGGCTTGTCCCTGGGGCTGGGGCTCAGTTTCCGATCCCTAGTCCTGAAGAAAGAGAAGAGGGACCTGGTAGGATATGCAAGCTCAAGTTGCAAACTATACTTCCATATGCATCCTTCCACGACAAATTTTTCTGGGACTTAAAAAAAAAGTCACAGCGCTGGCTATGAATATGGACTTTTTTATCTCAGACTTACTTTTTTTGTTAAATAAATAACATATTCAAATAGTTCAAAACTCATAAGTTATACAAAGGATGTACTATAAAAAGTCTCCCTCCCCCATCTTCCCAGTCACCCAGCTCTCCTTCTGGCAGGTGCCAATCTACCGGTTTTCTATTTAGTCTGTCGTGGATCTTCTGCTCAAGCTCCTCTCTCTTCTCGAAGGTATGGGCTTCTGACAAAAGTGTTCCTTCAGTAACTACACACACTGGTTCTGCTTTTCTACAGGATTCTCTTCGGGCAGCGCCCATACTGGTGGGTCCTGGACACAGACTACTATGGCAATACCTCCGTGCCACAGATAAAGCAGTTCCCAGTCACCTGTGAGACTGGACCAGGTGAGAGTCCCACCCTCTGCAGAGACAGACGCTAGGTGGCCCTTGCTCGCTGTGGACACCTATTAACAATTTGTGGTGGGTGAAGCTTCCTTGAGGGGACGTGAGGAGAGCCATTCCTTCAAGATTTTTCTCATGGTCTTTGAAGTGGTACAATTCCATATTTAAATTCACTTTAAGAAGGCCATTCTGTGTAGCAATTTGCTGCTGCTTTGGAGCAAAGCAGAACTTTAATTGCTAATCCAGAGAGGCGAGCACCCTCACAGGCAAAGGGCTTATGAGAGGAAGCATGTGGTGGCTGGCTCTTTGCCCAAGAAAGGTTAAGCCCTAGAGGCCTCAGGCCCTTGCTGTCCTTCCCAGAGGCCTGGCCTGGCCTGGCAGCTGTGTCCTCCTGAGCTGACCGTTCACACCTGCTCGCGGCCTGTATTTTGCTAGTGACGGCCATACTGGTATTGTGCAGTCCAATGACAGATGCTGTTTTTCAGTAAGTCATCAGAACAGCCATCCCATTAGGCATCATTCACCCTTGGGGGGAGATGCCAGCATCCCTTCCTCAGGGCCCCTATCCCTGACCCCCAAACAAGGGCACAGCCCACAGTTGTTTGTTCTCACAAACCTTCTGTTCACTGCAGGCCATATTCATCACCCAGGTGTTATCTACTGAGTGCCTGCTCTGTGTCAGACGCTGTTCTAGGCACTTGGGATGCCTCTGCGAATAAAACAAAGATCTCTGCCCTTGTAGAACTGATGCTTAAATGGTGTGTGTGCACGCACACAACACACAAAGTCATAACACACAAGTAAAATATAGGGAATGTTAGAAGATGATCCTTTAGGAGGGGAGGAAGGAGAAAGTGGAGGGGAGGAGGAAAGACAAGGACAGGTGTTGCCTGTGGGGCTCCATGGAAAGCAGACTCAGGGGCAGATCGGCCTGCAGGACTTCAGCTGCTCTCAGGAGTAGCACCCACGGGAAGGAATGCAGAAGCCAAGCAGGCGGGAGGAGAAGTCCAGTTGCAGCGCTGCCTCCACAGCGCGCTCTGGAACTGGGGGTGGCCCTTCTGAGTTGCCTGAGTTGGGTCAAGAGGACCAGGCCCTCATACTCCCAATATAGACCAGTGATTGGGTACCGGCCACCCCCCAGGAGAGGGTAACCCTGATCAAGATGGCTCTCTTCAGCCCAGGGCACTGCCCAGAGAAGGCGGAGAGCGAAGGCGCATCTGTGACCACACTCGCAACATCTGAAAAAATAAGTCCTTCTGTCCAGAGGGAACCTGGGTGGCGGGTAGCACATCTCAGGTCCCTCTATGCCTCAAGGTAGAGGGTTCGGGAATGGGAACTGGTTGCAGAATTAAATAGGGTGGTTGCTGTAGGACTCACTGAGAAAGGGAGATTTAAGCAAAAACTTGAGGGAGGCAAGGAAGTTAGCCAGTAAGTTTCTGGAGGAAAACTTGTCTGACCAGAAAGACTGACAGTGCCCAGACCCGGAGGTGGGAATATGTCGAAAGGAGAGCAAGGAGGCCGGCATGAGGGAGCAGAGGACACAAGGAGAGTGGAAGAAAGGTAATGGAGGGCAAACCCGTCTGTAATTATACATCCAGCACTCTGATTTTTTGGAATAGACTGCGTGTAAGTACAAGAGTTGGACCTTCTCTGGTTTTGCTCACCACTGCACTCCCAGAGCCTAGCCCAGCCCAGAGCTAGGCGTGTAATAAATAGGAGCTCAGCAGATACTTGTTAAACAGATGACTGCATGGATAAGTGAATGGATGTCAGGGTGGGTGGATGGACGGATGGACAGACGGATGGATGGATGATACCCCCTAGCAGTCTCCGAGGTGGACACTTTCACCTTTAATCCTTTCATTCATCTCTTTCCTGCCCTTCAGGGAGTCCCTCCGGGCACGCTATGGGTACCGCAGGTGTATACTACGTGATGGTCACATCCACCCTCTCTATCTTTCGGGGAAAGAAAAAGGCCAGCTACAGATTTCGGTAAGAACTCAGCCCTGGGGTGTGGGTGGTGGAGAGCGGAAGGGGGCTCTCTCCGTAGCTGACATACCACTGGCTCTTCCTCACAGCCCCCTAGCCCATCCCACACTCTGGGTTGGTGCTGATAAGGGCTGTGGCCTGTCTGCTGTGGGTGAAGATTTGACTCACAGAATGTTAGAGCTGGAAGACACCCACAGGGACACACCCTCATTTTACAGAAAAGGAAACAAACCCTAATGTGGCAAAGGGGCTTCTTGAGATCAGGTAGTTAGGTAGCGATAGGATTTAAATAAAGACCTATCTCTGTATGAACCGCAGAGTCTTCCCTTCCAGGTTAAAATAAACAGAGAAACGTCAGACATTCCTACTACAGGGAATTCTGGGTATGCAGCCACCTTGCAAATAAACTTCTCAAACGCCAGGGTTCACCGCGTGCCACAGGCATCTTTGAGCTTTCAAGCACAGGCATTAATTTACAAATATTCCACCGATGGCGTCTCAGTTTGCCAGGCTTCAACACTCCTGCTGAAGCTGTTCCCTGTGCCGGAGGGTCTGTATCTGGGGTCTGTTACGGCTGCCTCTTCTTCCGCAGGTTTTTGAACGTCATTTTGTGGCTGGGATTCTGGGTTGTGCAGCTGAACGTCTGCCTGTCCCGAATCTACCTTGCTGCTCATTTCCCCCACCAGGTCGTTGCCGGAGTCTTGTCAGGTATCGGCTGCTCTGCCTCCCTCCCTCCCTCCCTCTCCCGCCTGTCCCCTGTCTCCCTGATCAGGACAAAATCCAGCGTTCCGGCTTTGTCCTGCAGTTATCAATGCTGTTAGCAGTTTAGTGAGTGGGTTGAAAGTCAAGGGTGGCTAATTTGAAATGATTCACTTCTATGGGAGTGCCCAGATCTACACAATTAAGTGTGTTCCAGAAAAGCTGCACTGCACCAAATTACTTATCCAATTAAATTAGCTTGAAATCTCCGAGATTTTTACATTCTTTATTTCTTACTGATTTTCAATCGGGAGTGGCCCCTGGTTTAATTTTAAGGGGCTCTACCAAATTAACACAGTGTCCTAGGAAAGCTCTTTATTTAAATAAGTTCATTTGCAAACCTAATAGATACAATTTGTCTTTTTAATAGATTCAGAGTTTTGAATATTTGTGTTTTCTTAGATCCAGTTAATAAGAGGCAAAAAAACTGGGTTAAGTGTAGAAAAAAATTCTTGAGTTTTGTGGGTGGCATTGGAATATAAAACTGCAGGGAAATTATGATTTTTCTCCCCCTGGAGACTTCTAAGAGCAGAAAACAGTGCTGGGAACAAGAAAAATAATGATTCCATGCAACTACAAAAGTAACACAACATTCAGTGCTGGGTTCCATGTTTGAGAAGGAGCTTGAAAGGCAGGTCATGTGAAAGACCCGAGAATGTGTAGGTTAGAGAGGAGAACTATCTTCAAATGTGCTAAAGGGGCTCTAGATTTACAGCTTAACTCCTGCAGAAAGAACTGAAACCAACAGATGGCATTAGAGGGGAACAGACTTCATTTGGCTCAGTGAAAGAAAGACCTTTTCAATGATCAAATCCATTCAAAGATGAAACGGGCTGCCCAAGTGGGAGTGAGCTCTCCAGCCCTGAGGGTATTCAACTAGAGACAGGAGGACCCCGACAGGAAGCGTACATGCAGTAGGAGGGTGTATGTGACATGACTCTTCCTCCTGAAAGAGTCTATGGCTGAGGAAATGGTGGAGTCACATATGAGAACAAACCAGGTGACCCTCTAGTTTATGATTTAATGGGTGACAGATGACATGTCACCCACTGGTTCCCAACCCACCTATCACTGGAGGCCCGGAGTCTTTCCTACTTCTCATCGTCATTCTTTCTTCCGCCCAGGCATTGCTGTTGCTGAAACTTTCCGCCACATCCAGGGCATCTACAATGCCAGTCTCAAGAAATACTTTCTCATTACCTTCTTCCTGTTCAGCTTTGCCATTGGATTTTACCTGTTGCTCAAGGGGCTGGGTGTAGACCTCCTGTGGACTCTAGAGAAAGCCAAGAGGTGGTGCGAGCGGCCAGAATGGGTCCACATCGACACCACCCCCTTCGCCAGCCTCCTGAAGAACCTGGGGACCCTGTTTGGCCTGGGGCTGGCTCTCAACTCCAGCATGTACAGGGAGAGCTGCAAGGGCAAGCTTAGCAAGTGGTTCCCGTTCCGCCTCGGCTGCATCGTGGCCTCCCTCGTGCTCCTGCACCTCTTCGACTCTTTGAAACCCCCATCCCAAGTCGAGCTGATCTTCTACGTCCTGTCCTTCTGCAAGAGCGCGGCAGTGCCCCTGGCCTCTGTCAGCCTCATCCCCTACTGCCTCGCCCGGATGCTGGGCCAGCCGGACAAGAAGTCTTTGTAAAGTCTGTGGAGCCTTCGGTATTTAAAGCCAACAGCTGTGCCAAGGCTTGAGGGCAATTAACGTCTTCTGCCAGCCCACTTTGAGGCCAGAAGTGCCTGAGTCTTGCATGACCCACTTCCTCCTGTGCATTTCTAATTGTATTGGGGGATGGTTTTTGAAAGGCTAATGAGGGTATTTGAGAATACCCTTGTCTGTGAGAAGTTGAGTTCTTCTGGATTTCCCCCTGAAGACTTCCTTGTTCTTCTGTCAGACTTCCAGGTAGGGACAGCTCATAATCCCAAGCTGGGAAT
>JAPYXV010002799.1:0-12818 GCA_028533065.1 Trachops cirrhosus
ACCAGTTTGATAACATGGTCAGTTCCCTCTAATGCTTCACGCAAACCCGTAGTACCATTCATTTATCATCCTACCATGCGCGCTGCACTTGCTGAGCAACTGCCATGTGCCAGATGTCATGCCTGACAACGGGAGTTTACAAAGCCCCAGGAATTCATGATCTGGTGGAGTCTATAGTGTGCAATTAGTGCAGTGGCAGAGGGAAGCCATTGTAAGCAGTTAAAAGCCAGCCCTGTAAGTTCAAGCACCTTGCTATGTGCCAGGCATCATGCTGGGGTTCCAAGGAACTATGTGTCATAAATAGTACTGAAGTCATTTTTACGCACTACAACATTCAAGAGAAATTTGACAAAGTGTTGGTAATTTTTGACTTGCTGCGCTAGTATTGTACACAAGGATCATGAAATGCTTGGCAGGGAGCCCTAACCTGCATGTAAGGGGTGTGAGAGAAGGCTTCCTGCAGGAGAATATGGTGTTTGAGCTGATTTTTGAAGGTAAATGACACATAACCAGGGAGGTGGAGAAGGGACACATGTTCTGGTCATAGGAATGGCAAGTGGAGGTGGGGCAGGAGTGCACGTATGTGAGGGGATGTATTAGTTTCCCAAGATTTTCCTCAATTGAAACAACAGTAGTTTATTCTCTCAAAGTTCTGGAGGCTAGAATTCCGAACTAAGGTGTTGGCAGGGCTGGTTCCTATTGGAAGCTCTGAGGGAGAACCTGTTCCATGCCTCTTTCCTAGTTTCTGGTGGTTGTTAGAAACCCTTGGTGTCCCTCAGCTTGTAGACACATCACTTCAGTATCTGCCTTTGTCCTCACATGATGTTCTTCCTGTGTATCTGTGTTTAAATTTCCTTCTATTTCTAAGGACATCACTCATTGGATTAGGTAGAGTCCACTATTTTCCAGGACCTCATCTTTACTTAATGATATCTGTAAAGCCTCTATCTCCAAATAAGGTCCCTGTCACAGGTACTGGGGATTAGGGCTTCAACATATAGTTTTTTTTGGGAGGGGAGGCAGACACAATTTGATTCACAAAAGGACATGATGAGAAAAGGGAGAAGGAGGCATGGACCAGATTCCCAAAGTTCAAGTGCATCACACTATGGAATCTACTTCATGGGGCATGTGACAGAAGACATGGGAGGTTTTTATGTGAGGCAATGACCTGATTTGTGTTTTGGAAAGCTTCTCTGGCTCAGTGTAGGTGGTAGGATAGAGGGGAGCATGGAGACCAGTGTTGGAAGTGACTGCAAAGTCAGGATGGTGGAGGCTGAGCTGCTACAACAAAGCCTTGACCAAGTGGGTGGGTGGAGAAGAAAGGAAGATGTGGAAACAGTTTAAAAATCAATGTTTGTGTAGGCTTACAGGACGTGTAGGTTGAAAGGGTATTGAATCATCCAGGAAGTGCTTTTTGATGTTCAAATCCTTCTGCTATAGTACTAGAACTTCATGGTGCTTGGTGAAGCTTCTCACTCTCTGATTGTGCATTGAACATAACTTATTTCCTCATTTTGAGCCTCTGTTCATAGCAATTACTTCTTAAAGTAGCATTCATTTATTTTTGTTTCTGCCATAATGTATCTACAACCAGTGGCAGATCCTGGTTTTGTGGGTCCTAAATCTCATGCAATTATAAATACCAATTTAAATTCAGAGCCTTGACATAGGTCCATGTAAGTGAGAGACCCTGAAATTTAGTACTGATTGGCTTCATGAATACAGTTCTAAATCTGAGATTTAGGATTCAGTTCTAATTCTGAGATCAAGGGGACAATATTCCACTTACTAAAGAATAAAAACGATATACATTCACAATTACTTTATTGTTTGTGTTATTTTTTAAATTGGCACAAACAAGCAGGGAAGTGGGTAGAGAAGTAGGGAAGGCACAGTTTTTAATGAGTAGTTTTAGGGAAGAGATTTAGTCTCAGACACAGGTCCTCCAAGGTTGCATGATCGGTGAATGGCAGAGCACCATTTGAATGGGTACCTTAGAACCCTAAACACCATGCTATACTCACTATGCTGTAGTACAGGGAAACTGAAGTGAAATGACCAGATTAGGGGCTGGGATTGAATCAGAAACCATTGTGAGCAACCAAGAGCTCCTGTAAGGAGCACACTGTACAGTGCAGAAGTGGAGTTACCTCGTTAGGTGTTTGCATTGATCGTATTGGCCAGGCCATTGCTAATGTCATCCTGATAAGCTAGTGTGGATGGCAGGCTCTTAGAGAGTGTCATTTCATTTGGGGAAACTAGAGATTTTGGATCATCATATTTATATTGAATATTTCTTTTAGAAAACAAGTTTTCCCCTCTGAAGTATAGAGTACTTAGAATTGATTTAGTATTCCCTTTTGCCTTTCATGGATAACTTCTTCTGTACTGTTTTGAAATTGATTTTATATCATATTTTGACTTTTATGTTATAATCTGTAGCTTAGCTTCTGTAGGAAGGATAACAGTGACATGAGGGCAATGGAGGAATTTATTTTTTATATGAATATAGCTATTTTTTTTGGCTTCTAACGTAGATCTATGATCGCATTCTGTCAATTTCCTCTCGAGAGGGTGAGACGATTGAATTGGATAAACCCGTGATGGCAGAGGGCAATGTGGAAGTTTGGCTTAATTCTCTCTTGGAGGAATCGAAGTCCTCATTACATCATGTGATTCGCCAGGCAGCAGAAAATATTCAAGAAACAGGTTTCCAACTGATTGAATTTCTTTCTTCCTTCCCTGCTCAGGTCAGTGTATTGAAATTGGAAAGTATTTTTTACAGAATAGCCATTTTAGAACTCATACATTTTCTATTGTAAACTATACAACTGGCTTCTATTTAACTCTGGACTAATATTAAGATTTTTATAAGAATTTTGTAAATATAGATAAGCTTAAAGATTTCAACTATAGATTATTTGGTTTTATATATGTACATACACACACACAAATATATATATACATATGTTGTAGATATATTTGATATATTTTGTTTAATTTAAAAGTTTTTTCCTTACTGAATCTTTTTAGTACAAAAATCATAAAAATGTATTGAGTATATGTTTTGCCAGAAAAAGGAGAACTATGTTTCAGCATTAAACTACAGAAAACAATATTTGCTTAGTCATTGCGATCAGTGAAGATTTTGCAATATCTACTGCACGTAAACACTGTGTTAGTTTGGGAAAAGCAGGTTTAAGACATATGCTTCCCCTGTCAGTAACTTAAAATCTAGTTGGGGAGAAATATGACTTACACAATAAATGACTTAAAATTGTAAGAAAAAAATTGTAGATACATCACAAAGTTATACATATTTAGTCGTCAGGTAAACAATGTGAATAGCGTTTTCCTAAGTTCTGATATAACATATCAAATTGATGTAATCGAGGTTGATGACATATTTGCATAATAACCACAACTATTCACTACATTGTAATATCTATTTAAATACAATCATATGCCATATACACTCATGAAGCCCTTTTATTTCCCTAAGGTTGGATTATTAGGAATTCAAATGATATGGACACGGGATTCAGAAGAAGCCCTTAGAAATGCCAAGTTTGATAAAAAAATCATGCAGAAAACCAATCAGTCCTTCTTGGAGCTGCTGAATACATTGATCGACGTTACAACCAAAGATCTGACTTCCGTGGAACGAGTTAAATATGAGACTTTGATCACTATTCACGTGCACCAAAGGGATATCTTCGATGACCTGGTAAATGCTTTATAAGTGCTGTGGCATATACAGAAAAGCACACACTGGTGACTATCTGTAATTACCCACTGGAATTAGTTTGAATGAACTCAATGAAAAGGTTAAATTCAGGCAAAGAATCATTTTTATGATGAGAACTTCTTTGTCAGGTTTTCTTTTGTCTTTAGACAATATTTCAGTCATATTCCAATAATCCCTGCTAAGATGTTATTGAGGCAATTAGGCTTTATTTTAAAATTTATGTGATGATTTTAAATACTAAAATGTCATGTAGCATCCTGAAAAGCATTCATTTGTCCTGTGCACCTTTTAGATATTGAAGACTACCAGTTTCTTGCTACAGAATTGATAAGTAGTATTGCTGGTAGAGTCACTTAGTCCTTCCTTTAAGGCTTTTGATAAATCATAGCTTTAACAAGTTTTACTACATTTTATGCCATTGACTGCAAATAGTCTTTTATAATATACTTTGTGACATTCAGGTGTCATGCAAATTTTTGCCTTTAAAAGAGAACAGGGAGGAAAAGGGTTCAGTAGCTACTGAAAATAGGAAAAGTGAAAAGAAAAGAAATTTGTCCTCTACTATGAAATAGGACATTAGATAAGAGGCAAGATGCTCTTACTTTCATAATAATTTTCTCGATCGTGTCTCACCCCATTATGTAAAGAAGATTATGAAAGATTGGTTCTGATATAATGGAAATAAGGCAGCACATTCAAACTGTTGTGTGCTAATCTTCTTTCTTAATATTTAAGCACCCTCTTTGCCTCTCTGAGGATAAAGTGCTCAGGATAATTTTAATTTTTATTTATCCTCACCTGAGGACATTTTTTTTTTTTTAGAGAGGAAGGGAGAGAGGAAGGGAGAGAGAGAAACATTGATGTGAGAGAGAAACATTGACTGGTTGCCTCCCATACGAGCCCGGACTGGGGACTGTGTGCACCCAGACTGGGGATTTTATGCACCCAGACTGGGGAGCGAAATCTCAACCTAGATATGTCCCCCAACTAGGAATTGAACCCACAACCTTTCAGTTATGGGATGATACTCTAACCAGCTGAGCCACACTGGCCAGGGCTAGGGATTTTAGGTTTCTTAATTGTCGAAGAAAAAGATTAAAGTGGCTTAAAATTTTGGTTAAAAATTTTGGACAAAAGTATTGCTGAGCAATAACCTGCTATTAGGTTTAGAAATTTTGGCCCTCTGTCAATCCCAGGAAAAATAATTAGTGGACTTAAATAAAACCAACAATGTACTTTGTCATAATCACAAGTGATGCCTTTTTTCTCACGAGACTACTTGGTTCTGTCTTTGAATGCCAATAGGTGTTTTCCATATTCAGTATTTCATGGCTAGAACTGTGGTATCAGGCATTTAAGGGAAAATTTAAGAAATGAATATCGTATTATTAAAATATTTCATGCTGTTTAAATTGGGAAACTTAATGAGAGGTTTCTCTTGAATTTTCCCACACCCATGTCTTCTAAAGTATCTTTTTTTGTTGATCAGTGGGGGGGTAGGTTGGACAGCAGCGCAGTTGATGCGTCTGAACGAGTCGGGTTGTCTTTGAGTTCCACTTACTTCACATTATGATACACGTGAGTGCTAACGTGTGTGCTTAATAAATAGGTCTCATCCCAGTTTTGACTTATGCGTTCTGCATTTCAGTGTCACATGCATATCAAGAGCCCTACAGACTTTGAATGGTTGAAACAGTGCAGATTTTATTTTAATGAAGATGCCGACAAGATGATGATCCACATCACAGATGTGGCTTTCATGTACCAGAATGAGTTTTTGGGCTGCACTGACAGGCTTGTCATAACTCCTCTCACAGACAGGTATGGAAGGGTTCTGTGACTCCACAACCTCTGTCCCCCGCCCCCTAACATCTTTATTCTCAGGAGTTACTCAGGGGATTTCTGCTTAATGTCTCTTTAGGGGTTATAAGCTCTTTTATTCCAAAGTCTTTGAAATTCAATATTCTTAGCTTTACATGCTTGTCTTCACATAGGGTGTAGGTTTGTGTTCGAAACAGACTTTGCTTCCTTTGCCTTTAGTCTTATAGAGGCAAAGTTTGAATGATCTCTCTGGACGTCAAATGGGCCAGAAAGGGAACTAAGTGCCATGTGTCAATAGATGCAGATCACATGGGCCTTGAGGGCTGCTTTGGGCACTGTGACACCTGTTGTCATATAAGGACAAATAAGGTGGTTTTTTAGCAGGAAAGAAATTGAAAGTCAATGCTGGTGTAAAGCCATGGGGAAGACATTAGCCCGGGCATCTGGAGTTCTTAGATCTGCCCTCTGCCTGTTGTTTGCTAGCTGTGCTAGCCAGAGCTGCTGTGCAGGTTCCCTGGACTCAGTTTCCTCATCTGTAAGATGAAGTAGGCTATCTCCAAGGGTCCTTCCATGGCTAATACTCTGTAATTCACTTAGTCTAATTTGAACTTGGTGGCATCAGCCACTTGTATAACCTCTGTTTAGGGATGCACTGAATACTTATTTTGGATACAGTGGCTGTACATTAAAATCAGTATTTGGCCTATGTAGAAACTGAAGCTGAGCATCAGCCATTTTCACAGAATGAACCTCTGGGCTATTATATTGCAAATATTATCAGACAAAATGTAAAAGTTTAAGTCATCTGCTAGATTGCTCCTTCTGCGTGTTCATGATGTTAAAGAAAACGCTCGCTTTCAACTGAGAACGGAGGATTAGCAAGACATTTTATTGTGCATCACTTTCCTTTAGAATTTTCTCATCTTCATAACTCTTTACATTCCTCCTTATGTCTGGATCGAAGATCATTTATACTGGGTGCTGTTGTATGTCCTTTTGGAGTTTGTTCTCTTTTTTTTTGAAGTGGAGTGGTAGATAATCCCAATATATGAAGAATTCCTTGAGACACCTGAGACTTATGCACTTCTTTCACCTCCCTCCCTCTTCGAACCTCTAGCACTTCCCTCCCTTTCTCCTTCTCTGCTGAAGGCCTCAGTTTCTATTTTATTGAGAAGAGAGATGCTGTTGCAGGAGAGGATGTGTCCTCATTTCCCCATCACATCTGCGAACCAAGGCACCTGTCCTTATGCTGCCAGCTTTCTCTCCTGGTTCCTGGATATGGTTTGTGCTGCCATCCAAAGCCAACTCTTCAAACCAATGGTTATTTCCTCTCTGGGAGCATCACCAGTTTTCTCTTCCTCCTTGATCATTTGCATCAGCCTATAAACATACTGTCTTTGCTTCCAGAAAGAAAATTCCACTTTGAACCCTCCAGTGTCCTTAGCATTTCTGTGCTCTCATCAGACTTCTGATACATGTGTCATTGTTGCCTTAGGAAGAGTCCCAGCATTTTAGAATCAATGCTGTTTAAGAATAGGAACCAATAGCACTTCTATTTATGTGACAAAATGCATCTAGAGTGAGATGGATGCTTAACACTAATGCTGGTGATGGATTTGGCTAAATTGTGTGTTACTGAGCTCTGGGTCATGGGGTGGGTCATTGTTGATTTGGTACCGAGGTCACTTTCTTTATCTCTAATTCCAGTAGCTATTAGGATAGGAGGAACCAGATGAAAGTGCATAACTGGTTGGATTGGCACAAGCCATTTATTCATCAAGTGTTCATAGAGAACCGAGTTCCAGGGTTGAGACAAGTAGCTGGGGGTACACGTGTGCACCAGGCCTGGTTCCTGGTAGCGGAGAGCCCGTGGCAGTCTGGCGGGGAGGCAGAAAACACTAACAGAGCTGTGCAAGGGCCACTGCAGCACATAAAATTTCCAATCCCATTCATAATGCTGACATTTTTGAATCAGCAAAAACTCTGGAAAGGAAAGCAGAGATGGGATGGAGCAAGGTTCACACACATAGAGGACATTCTGGGGAGAGTATGTACATGTATGTAAATGTACATGATTATATGAAGATACTCGGACAGATCTGGGTTTGTCCCTGGAGGGTATGTTCTAGAGATTTATGCCTTAGTATATGCTCCCAGAAATGGATTTAAGATGTGATTACTTAGCAATGTGTGATTTAAATCTCATGGGACCACTGGCCCCCTATTATATCAAATTATAAAGTCTCAGATTCAAAAAAAAGATTGATCTACTTTAATGGTTCCCAATCTGTTTCCTAGAATACTATTTTTTAGATATGGTAGATCTCAGTGAAGAAGTTGCATAATTGGTTTTGGAATTGGTATGTACTATTTTTTATTCTTGGCGACTCTCAATATATAGTATCGTAGAACCAGAGGCATAGAATCATGGAACAGACTAACAGCTGTAATAGGGGAGGGAGTAGGTGTGGACTGATTGAAAGAAGGTGAAGGGACCAGTCAGAGAACATACATGAAGGACCCATGGACATGGACAATGGTGTGGGGATTGACTGCGGAAGTGGGGGGCAGGCTGGGTGGAGGGGGGCAAAGGGGAAAAATTGGGACAACTGTAATAGCATAAAAATAAAATATTAAAAAAATAAGACCCAAGTATTAATCTTAAAAAAAGGCTGTTTAACTTTTTAAAAGAATTTTCAAACTTAATTGCCCATAGACCATGCCCTTCTGTTTCCTTGAATTCCATAAAGATAACTGTGTTTTAGAATGCAGTTTTGGAAGTGTTATGTAGGGACCACGGCCTGGATCTTCGTTTTTTTAATCTTGTGTGGGTTTCATTTCACTGTGATGTCTCAGAAGTCTGTTCTAGAGGCCGGTGCTTTGGTTCTAGTGATGTCTCTCTCCCCCAAGGTGTTATATCACGTTGGCTCAGGCCCTGGGAATGAGCATGGGAGGAGCGCCCGCTGGACCTGCAGGAACTGGCAAAACAGAAACTACCAAAGACATGGGGCGCTGTCTTGGGAAATACGTTGTGGTTTTCAATTGCTCAGACCAGATGGATTTCCGAGGGCTTGGACGGATTTTTAAAGGTGAAAGTTATGTTTTGTTTTCTTTTTTAATTGTAGAGAAATTTCAGTTAAGGTGGAATATCTTGTTAAGATGTATTTTTCAATAATTGGCTGCACGTTGGGTAACTTTTTGGAAAATCTGAATCTTAGCAGTGTTGGGTGGATCAAATGTCAATGCCACTGGCCTTTTGTCTTGTTTCTTTATCGCTGCGGGGTGGGTGATAAATACACACTGTGAGCTATTTTGGGGCACTCACGAGTGACCTATTTGCTCCACTTTATTTTTGAACCAGCTTATCTCTGACTTGTGTTGGCAACTGCGTAATGTCCGTTCCCTTGGCTTTCCAAAATTACATTACTAATTGAATTCTTCATTTTATTTCCTGTCTAAGGGCTGGCACAGTCTGGTTCCTGGGGTTGTTTTGATGAATTTAACCGTATCGATTTACCAGTCCTCTCAGTTGCAGCCCAGCAGATTTCCATTATTCTGACATGTAAAAAAGAGCATAAAAAATCTTTTATTTTTACTGATGGAGATAAAGTGACCATGAACCCTGAATTTGGACTTTTTCTGACCATGGTAAGGAAGATCTACTGAATTTCTGCCTCTTATCACAGTTTTCATACATCTCCTAGGTCACATGTCACCCACTTCCTGTGAATGGAAATTGGGATTGTAATTTTCACTCCAGTTCAAAAGCCTTTGGGGTTAAAGCTCATATTAGTAACTCACCACTTAATCTCTTCAGTGAAAAGGAGGGGGAGATGGGTAAATGAATTCTCTGGTTGTCAGTCCAGGTTTGTGGTGTGTTCAAAATGGATCTTTTAATACCGTCCCGACGTGTGCTTAATGCCCATGATCACGTCATTCACCCTTGGGTTTTATTTTGTGTAGAATCCTGGCTATGCTGGGCGGCAGGAACTCCCTGAAAACTTGAAGATTAACTTCCGCTCTGTGGCCATGATGGTCCCTGACCGTCAGATTATCATAAGAGTGAAGTTGGCTAGCTGTGGCTTCATTGACAACATTGTTTTGGCCAGGAAGTTTTTCACACTCTACAAGCTGTGTGAGGAGCAGCTTTCTAAGCAGGTGAGACATTCTGAGGTTTCTGTGTGTTTATGCGTGTTTCATGTTTCTGCTCAGTAAAAGTCTTTCATTTTGAAAAGTTGTCGACTGGGGTTGTTGACAGATACTTTATTGATATAAAGTAGAGAGTTGTATCATTACAAACATAATTTTATATGCATAGTCTTATTAATAAGTACATTGAAAGAAATTAATGCTGATGGCATAGAAATGAAGCGAATACTGTCTGGACAGATTGAAGAGCCAAAGCACTATAGATGTTACTATTTTCTCTTTATCCCACATATACATTTATCATAATATGTGTTATGTGTCCTTGTGGTTTTCAGAAATCTCTGTCATTCACTCTTCTCTCTTTCACACTCATTCACGTATTTGGCCAAGCTTTGCTATTCTTTTTGTTTATCTGTTGTCACTTCCTTGCCAATTTCCCACACTGTTTAGAGTAGCAGCTTCTGACTTCATGGGATTCCAGAGTTGAGAGTCACCAAATTAATCATTTACTACTTCTGTATTAGTTATCTATTGCTGTATAATAATGTCACCACAAAATTACTAACTTAAAACAATACATATTTATTATCCTACAATTTCTGTGGGTCGGGTGTCCTGCCACAACTTAGTTGGGCCCTCTGCGTAGAGTCTAACAAGGCTGCAGTCAATGTTGACTGGGGCTGTGGTCTCATCAGATGCTTGACTGGGGAAAGATCTGCTCACTCATGATGTTGGCAGAATTCTTTTTCTTGAGATTCTAAAACTGAGAGATTCCGTTTCTTTTTGACTGTCAGTGGGAGGAGGCCAGTTCCCACAGAACTTGGTGCCATCCTTCGCTACCTGGTGTTTCCAACATGCTCACACACTTTCTCAAAGTCGGCAAGGGAAAAAGCTTCCAGCAAGATGAGTGCTAATAATAGGGTGTATTGTCTGTATATAAAGAGATATTGTAAGGTATCGCCTCACACAGTTATGGAAGCTGAGAAGTCCCATTATATGCCGTATATAAGCTGGAGACCCAGGAAAGCTGGAGATGTAGTTTGAAGGGTTGATGTTGTAGATTCCAGTCCCAGTCTGGAGGAATACTGGGACTACCAGCAGGAGATTGATATCCCAGCAAAACAATCAGTCAGAGAGGGCAAATCCAACCTTCGTCTGATCCTCAGTGGTTTGGATGGTGCCACCCACTTTGGGGAGGGCCATCTGCTTTACTTAGTACATCAATTCAAATGCTAATCTCTTTCAGAAACACCCTCACCAGAAATAATGTTTAATCAGCTGTCCAAGCATTTCAGGGACCGGTCATGTTGACACATAAAATTAACCATCATGAACCTTACATAATGTGACCACATAATCATGTGTATGTAACCATGTACAACCTGTCATCTTTGCTGTATGCTATTGGTTAGAAGTACATCACAGGTCCTGCATACAATGGTTTGAAGACCGAGAGGCAGGGATCGTGTTACAAATGCCTAGAACATAGAAATAAAAATTACTAAAAGCATATGCTAAATAATATCTTATAATAAACATAAAAATAAAATGTGAATAACACTCCTCACATATGTAATACTTTGATCTCTCTACTCCCTGTGGCCTCTATTCTAAGCTTCTTTGAATCTATTTATTACTCACAGGTTCATCTAGCTTACATTGTCAGTCAAAACTTCTTCTGTTGCAAGCGTTGAATCACAGACAGAGTCTTCTGACCCTGGCCATTGAGTTTTCCTAGTTAGACTGACCCTATTTTTGTCACTATCATTCTTGGTTTCTTCTGCTTATTGCAGACCTTACTTACTCATTGAATATCTTTCCTCTGTCAAAGAAATATTTTTTTTTTACTGTGTAGAAAAATTCCCACATCACTGACTCCCGATCTCTTCTCAGTATTTCAATCTTTCTCCACTCCTACAGCCCTTACTGCATTATTTATCCATCCTCCAAATGATTAGCACCAGATGCAACTGCTCCCAAGTTATATTAGCAGATGATTGTTTTGGTTTTGTTTTATGTTTTTCTATAGGTATTCTTTATTGGGTATTCTTTGTTTTTCTATAGGTATTCTTTATTGGGATAAGTACATTTTCTTTATCCACTCATCACTTGATAGGTATTTGGGTTGCTTCTACCTCTTGGTTATTGTAGATAATGTTGCTACACATGTGGGTATACTCATATCTGTTTGAGACCTTGCTTTCAATTCTTTTGAATATATACCCAGAAGTGGGATTGCTGGATAATATGGCAGTTCTATTTTTAATTTTTTTGAGGCACTGCCATAGTTTCCATAGTGGTTAGAAAATTAGTTTTTAGTTATGCACTTTATATGTGGTAAAATTTGGCATGATTGGCATGATTTTTAAATATATATTAAAGGACTAACAAAGCTGGGGGCTTGGCTTATGATTTGGCCAAGGTAATCCTGGAATGTACCTCTATTCCTTCCTTCTCAGTACCCTTGCCTGTTTGCATAGCAGTATATGTACACATGATGGTCATGACTGAGGTCTCAGTTTCATTCTGGTTCAGAATTTTAGCTTTGGAGATATGAGGACATATTCTTATGGATGACCAATTAAGAAGAAGCTGAAGGGATATGTGTACTCCAAGAGGAAACTTATTCCTTTCTCCCTGTCAAGATTTTAGGGCTTAAAGCTAATGATGGTACAGGAGAGGACTCTTCTGGAAATTCTCTATTTGCTCAACAATGTATTGATGAAAATATTTATTGCTTCACTCACTGTACAGGTTTTCTAAAGAAAAATTAGCATTTATTCATTATGGTGGGAAAGTCTTCTGTCAAACTGGTACAATTTCCATGTGTAAGTTAATACTGAAAATAAGCCTGATGTACCTTAAATTTTTCAGGTACATTATGATTTTGGTCTGCGTAACATTCTGTCAGTTCTGCGGACACTGGGCGCAGCAAAAAGAGCCAACCCCACGGACACGGAGTCCACGATCGTCATGCGTGTCCTGCGAGACATGAATCTCTCTAAACTGGTAGGATTCACAGATGGGAATGTTCCACTCGCTCAGATAACAGTTCAACTAACTCAGCTCAAATGAGATGTAGAAATATTTATTCAAT
>JAPYXV010000028.1:0-25287 GCA_028533065.1 Trachops cirrhosus
AAAATCCTTTTCTTCAGCTTCATGTTCAGCATATTTCTATAATAAACATTAATGACTTAGAGAAGCCATTGTTTTTGTGGCAGTTTTAAGATCAAGCTTTGGTATGTACTGAATCTCAACACCAGAAAAATGCCACAGCAATATTCACAAAGAGAAAAAAAGCTGTTACCTTTACTGGGAAGTTGTAGTAATAACCTTCTAGACGCACTGCAAAGCTATTGGTTGGGAAATTTTTGTGCTTGTAGGGGGAACAATAGACAAGACAAGAAAAGATAGAAGCAGGAAGAGGAGAGGGAGGAGGAGGACAGGGAGGAGAGCCAGAAGGGAAAGGGGAGGAGGCAGAGAAGACCAACAAAGGTGATCATTTCTTCCCCTGATACACCTTCACTACAGCGAGAAGGAAGATCTGCAAGTTTATTTAGCAAGATACAGAACTAAATTAGGGATATTTCATTATCCTATAGTTTTTTAAAAATACAAAAAAATAGAAATTTAAGATCTTGACCTGTGAATTCTTGTGCATCTGAGAAGGAACTTTCCTTAACAAGTAAACAAATGAAAACCAAATTAAAATACTCTTATGTAGAGGAAATGTGAACATGGAAAGTTTTATTGAAATTCCAAAAGCTTTAAGTTATTAATAATCATCCAAGGGAATATAAGGGGACTAAATGGTAATGGAAAAATACAATAAAGATTAAATAAAAAATTATTCCTTTGAGTTTTGTTTTAATTCTGAATTTTATCATTACTGTTTAGTTCACATTTTAATTTCTTAAACCATAATGACTATAATGAAAATATCTATAAAGAAAAAGAAAACTTGATATTTTCTGTGGGAAGGTGTAAAATTTTCAAAGTTTTAAAATTCTTTGTTAAATCCCAAATAGATATGGAACACTTATGTTGTACTAAACATAATGGTTTGCAGCTGTTGAAGTTAGAGAAGACTGTTGAACACTTGCTAACCTGTGGAGTGTGAAATTTAGCTGGACAAAAAGACAAATTAATAGGTCGTTGGCTTTAGTGAAGAAAAAGTGTGGCTTAGTTTCTCTATTCAATACATAGATTAAGATAAAATATGACATATAATTTTTAGGCAAAATGAAATATTCTAGAATATCACAAATAAATTTGCCTTAAATTGCTGCTGAGAGTTAATCCAAATGAATTAGTCAATCTGGCAAGAGGAATGGAGGGTTTATTTAATCCATTTAGTCAATATTTATTTGTACAGCAAGTTTTATTGAATACTTGTCTAGTGCAAGAGCATACTTTGGATTATGAAATGAGACATTTGGAGTCCAGCTTCCTTGCCAAAAACAATCAAAATATACAGAAGTTGCAATAGGCAATGAAACTTTCTTGTAGTGGAAAAAATAAGTTTGCACATATATGTAGTTCATTTTGGAAAATCTGCATACACACTGAAATTTTATAAACTCAATTCTTTTTTCCCATTAACTATATGAGTCCTGGGCCCTTTTGAATTATTGGTCTTCATCCTGGAAATCTTCCTCTGTGCTTAAGAGGTCTTTGCCTAATGCTATTTATTTTAACTACAACTAATTCTCAGGAACATCAACTTGAAGATTTTCTAGAATCCCAAACAAAAACAACCTTTAATCATTGCAGAAAAAAACGTTAAGTTAGTAAAAGCAAACTTCAAATAAGCTAAAGTGAACAAAATACAGAATTTCAGAGGCATTAAGTCAATTGTAGATTGACAACCTATTTGACTGACCCTCAGTGACCTATTTGGTAAAAAAGTATATTTCAAACTCTAGGATAGTCTGACTCATACAAGTAAGAGGGTAGACACCCACAAATGCACATCATCCAAGTCCCCACAGTACAGCAACCTTACAGCTAAGGGCACAGTTTCGAGATCCGTGTGTGGATTTTAGGCTCCCTCGGATATTTTTGTCTTCCAGTATCTTTGGTATCAAGGTTAATTTCAAAGTATAAAGTAATTGAACCACACACCAAAATAACATAATGTATGCTTCTTGATAATATAGTTTATTTATTTAACAAGTGTTTATTATCTGTTATCCAAGCATTGGAAATATAGGGATAAGGTAAAGAATGCCACCCTACCTAAGAAGCCCACAGACTAGTGAGAGAACTGACCCAGCAATAGAATAGTAGGACACACTTCTTTAAATATAAAACTAAAAGCAAACCAAGGTGTTGTGGGAATACTTAAAAAAGGCACTGTGTGCCCTGGCTGGTGTAGCTCAGTGGATTGAGCACAGGCTTCGAAGCAAAAGGTCGCTGGTTTGATTCCCAGTCAGGGCACATGCCTGGGTTGCGGGCCAGGTCCCCATTGGGGGCCACATGAGAGGCAACCACACATTGATGTTTCTCTCCCTCTCTTTCTCCCTCCCTTCCCCCCTCTCTGAAAATAAATAAATGAAATCTTAAAAGATATATTTTTAAAAAAGGCAGTTTGCTTAGGCTGGAGAAGTTTATGTAAGAGAAGTCAAAAGAGTTCTGTGATTCAAGTTCCATAATTTCCTTATTTATTTTTCATACTTTTTAAACTTTTTTAGGTGAAAAAATTAAGATCCAAAGTGTTTTTTTTCCAAAAAACCACTTCCAACCTGTATAATATTGTCACGCCTGGCCCATTGCTAGTAACTGGCAATGGGCTCCTTCTCTCTGCCAACTGGCCAGGATGGTCTGAAGGAGCATGGGCACTTCCTCTCACTCTGTGCTTCCTACTTTCCTTCCTTAGCCATCTCTTCTCTTGCCTGAGAGTAAAACAACAGCCCTCTGGTTTCCAAACCTCCTGGTGCCACTATAGTAGGTGCCCTAGAGGGGAGCAGGTGTGCCAACCAGCAGTGCAGAAGCCAGGACACTTGCACACAGCAGCGTGGGAGGAATCAGTTGCCACCGAGACTAAATCTGGCACCACTGTGATGAATTATAAATGCGTTTTTCCAGATCCAGTTCTACAGCCATTTGGAAATTCAGCAAAGCCAAATTCAAATACCATTTTTCAAATTTAGATACAGAATTCAGGATTATACTGCCTTAACATTTTGGAAAGTCAAAAATAGTTGTATCGTATAATGTCTAGTTTGAAAGACAATGTTTGTCCATGGATGCTAGTTTACAATTTAGAAAACAGTGTGAATTAAGGTATCAAATACCTATGCTAGAAGTTCACTTATTTTATACTTAGAAAATCCATTCACATACATTTTCAGATTACTTAAGTATTTATCAAGAGTCTTCTCTAAGTGTCACTACATCTCGTGCCAGAGAGATACAAAAGTGAAAGACATGCAAGCTACACCAGAAGAACTTCTAATTGAGAAAATAAAATGGAAGCTTATAAAATGATTTGCTTTTAAAAATATTTACTAGCAATTATATGAATATAAAGTGTCTTGTATCCAGTTATTTCTCCCAATGACCACAAGGTAACCAATTTTTTTATGTAAGATACTAGGTTTGAGGAATTATGTGTAAGAAATCAGAAAAGATGGGATCACCATGAGCTGGACATATCTGAACAGGGGTAAGTAGAAGTGGGTTGTGGAGTCGGTATTGACAACTTGTACTTGAACAACAATTTTTAAAAAGTAAAGAAAAAATAAAGTAGATATTGAAAAATGCAAGATATTTGAGCCGGTGGAGGTGTGGAAGAACGCCAGGGGAGGAAACAGGAACCACCTAGACGAGTCATGGGAAGAAGGGCAGACATGCCATATCAGGAATGAAGAAAGGGGGCATGAATCCATGAAACACCAGAAAGAAAATACAAACGATCTGATTAACTATGGCTAGGATAAGTATTACAAGTATTTTTTTAAAAACTTCAGAGATTTAGAAATGAATAGAGGAAGTAACATCTATTGGATATGGTTATGGATTGAATCCTGTCTCCCCAAAAGATACATTGATGTTACTCGGATATAAGTCCTCTGAAGATAAAATTACTTAAGATGAGAGACTCAAAGACACGCAGACACACGTGATGGAGGCCGGGATGGAAGTGCTGTAGCTGCAAACCCAGGAGGGATTCTCCCTCTACAGGTTTCAGAGGGAGCATGGCCCTGCCAACACCTTTATTTTGGATTTCTACCTCCAGAATTGTAAGGCAATCCATTTCTGTTATTTTAAGTCACCAAGTTTGTTGTGCTTTGTCATGCAGCAGCCCTTGAAAACTAGTACAGATCTCTGCAGAATATAAGAATGAGTCTAGACTGTGAATGACATAGAAATTTAAACGATACATACATTAGATTGGAAGATTCTAAATCCTATTTAAGGCACATTGGGATGAATATTAAGGAAGAATAACCCAGTATAAATATTAATGGCTACAATTTATGTGTTGTGAGAGCTATATAAATGCTTTATGAAAGTTTTATACTTAATCCTTACAACCAACCTGGTAGAGGCTTGGAGTTAATCAAAATCAAAAAGTTAGTGAGTGGCAGAGCCCACGTTTGACAATCACACACCGTACTACCGCATTCTACGTTAGACAATTGGACTGCTACTTTAGAGAGAGAAAATAAAGGGAAGACAAGCTTATGTATATAAAATTTAAAATTCACACCGTAAATGTAAAATTTTAAATTAGTGAGAGTAGTGAACTGACAGCCCATAGGAAGAATGAAAAGCAAGAGGAGTCTGGATTTACTTCAAAGAAAGAGAAAGAGAGTAAAGCATGGCACACCTTAGAAATAGGAAAAAAGAGTGATTACAATGGTTTTGGTTTTTGCTTTTTTTCAGCTGATTTGTTATTAAAGGGAAGCAAGTAAAACATACTAAGAATGTGAACTCCATTCTTTCTTCCTATTCAGCTCCCAGCTCTAAATGGTCAGTATTTCATTTCCTGATGGTATGCCTGTGTAGCCACCAAATGTTACCATCTTAATATCCTGTGAAATTTCCCCTAGCTTTCCTGGGGCTTCCAGGATATTGTTGGGGAAAAACTATCTCCAGGACACAAACAAGGCTTCAGGCATTTTGATGAGTAAGGATAGTAAATGACTGCATACCGACTACTATTCAGTTCTTTTTTAGATTGGTTTATAGGGCACAGGAAATGAAATTTCCCCCCAGAAAGTTCTGCTTACATTCTACAAATATGACTCCCCTAATAGCAAACAATATACTGTATTCTATCTACTTTATTTACACTAGAGAGGTGATGATGAAAAAGCCATTAGGAAGAGTCAATAAAATTCAACACTGAAAAATACAATTTAAAGCAAACCATCAACCACCTGCTTTTTAAAGTGCATGTTATTCAAGTCATTTCCTTTTATTTTTCTGAGGTCTGACCTAATCTTTACAAAAGGTCTTAACTGTTTATTATTTAATCTTCTGTTCAGAGTTTTCAAAATAAAATGTCCTCCGAGAACTAAGCTACAACTTTAATTTTTCCTATTTAGTAACCATTAGTTCAGTCCTAATCAATTTGACTCTCAAAAATCATTATAAATAAAAGCAAATCATAGAATAAATGTGATTGCTCATTTTCTTTTATAATAATAAAAGAGATCTAATAAAAAAATTAAACCTGGCCATTTACATACGTATTTAATAAAAGATGATTGGGTGAATCTGTACTTTCTTATGATGTTAACACAATAGTAGAGTCTAGGAGTTATTTAATGGATATTTATTGACTAAAGATCAAGTACAGGCCGATGAGATTTATCATGAGCTCAGCCAAACTTTTCATGACTGAACTGTATTAGCAAATAAGATGACAATGCAGACTGGATAAAAAAGAAACATAAACTGCCTATGTCTCCACCAACAGAAATTTCTCTGGAGTTGCAGAGGTTCAGCCATAGTGGAATGAGGCCATGTGCAGCAACTGAATTGCTAAACAGAAGAGTACATTTAAAGGCATTATTTCCTGCCCATCTACGTTTACCAATGATTTCTCTGGGAGTTAGGAATTCTAAAGGATAACAAAATTCTTCTCCATATGCACACCAAATTGCATGTATATTCAACATCATTCTACTTCAACTCATAAAATTCAGGTAAGGTTTTCAACCCTTTGTGGGCCCCCAGATTTTAAATTCCCTTAACCGTCCATAGAGAGAGTGAAGAGTTTACCCAGAACTTATAGGAATATAAAATATGTAGTGATAACCCTCTCCAAGCCATGACTTTGTGCTACTTTATGTCAGCCCATGTATGATGAAATGCAAATTCCACTATTTAGAGTGTCAGAAACTTAAAAATTGATTCTTAAGTAAGAACTTGATTATATTTAAAATTATTTAGGATTAATTTAGCTTCACAATCATTCAGGTTGTTGACCTTAAGAGTTAAATAATTTAAAATATCAGTAAAAGAAAAAGCCAATGTGTCAATAAAGTACCAAAATGTATATTATCTAACAGTTGGTGTATGTTGATTTTTACGATAGTAATGTTTTGTGTGATGGAAAGAGACTATTTCAAACTTCTCTCAGTTATGATTACTAACACCAAGTAAATATTTACTATTTTTAATAATATGGTCTTACTTAAGTGTTTTATTATTTAAAAAAGTATTTTCCTTCCTTAACATTTAAAAGACATCTATAGAATTTTATTTCTTTTCATGTCATTAAACTAAGGTGAATTTCAAGAAAAGCAAAATGGTACTTAGAACACATCAAGTGGAACATTCTGCGGAATTTCTTAAGAAGAAAAGGAAATCAGCTCTTTGGCAATTATACTAAAATGTCAAAAAGTCCTAAAACTCAGGAAGGATAAGTTATGTTTCTTAGTAAAACATGCAAATAAAATACAGATGTTCCTCAACTTAGGATGAGCTATGTCCCACCATAAGTTGAATATACCTAACCTACCAAACTTCATAGCTTAGTATAGCCTCACTTAAACAGGCTCAGAACACAATATCTAAAAACCACTGGTTAGATGGTATGCTGTAGAGTATTCCTTATCTACCTTCATGATCGTGTGCCCGACTTGGAGCTGGGGCTCGACGCTGCTGCCCAGCATCATGAGAGAGTGTCATACTGAATATTGCTAGCCCAGGTAAAGGTCAATGTGTTTCACTTTCATACCATGTTAAAGTCAAAAAATCAGAAGTCAAACTGTGTAATTCAGGGACTGTCTGTAATGTAAATCAAATCTAATTTCCCACATAGAGAATGTAATAAACATACATTCCAAACTAGGCTAAACTTCAGCAATAACAAAAATGACCATATTTAATAAAACAAAATGTATACAACCCAGTATGATATGCAGGGGCCTTGAAAAGGTCTTGGCAGAGTGGAGGAACAATTGAGGTCTCCAAAGAAACACCCACAGAAATAGTCCAAGAAATTCTAAGGCCATGAGCAGAGAGATTATGATCTTTATCCATCCAACAAATATTGAACACCTAGTCCGTGCCATTTCTCCCCTAGGCAGTAGAACCAAACAAAACAGAAGACACTGTTTTGTAGCTATGCAAAACAGTAGCTATAGCCCATTGAGGAAGACAGTCATATAATCAAGCAACTGAACTACATAATAAGTACCTTGGTGAAAAAAAAAAAGTACAGGATGCTAAGGGAGGAAACACAGCATTCTTAAAGGCATCTTGTAGGAGGAACACGTTAGTCTTTCCTGTGGAAGAAGTATGTCTGCTTATAATTGACAATGAAGTAGAATTTATCCAGGAGCTATATATAATTTATTATGGCTAGGAAAAAACAGAGAGAGAAAGAAGAGGAAAAAGAAGCTGAGTGGTGGGGTAAAGGGAAAGGGCTGGAAGAAATGGCAGCATCACGAGTCTGGAGCACAAATTTCTGAAGCACTTCAGGCCTCTTTCTTGGGCTCCACCTTCATAGAAAGTTTCACTCTGCCAACTCAAGTGAAGAGAATGAGTAACGGGGAATGAGAAGGCAAACTTGCAGCTCTGACTAATAAGACTTCAGATGTATTTTGACTCTTAATCTAGTCACTGAGAACCCCTAAAAGGCAAAGTGATGCAGAGGAGATGGAAAGGAATTGAGTGACCCTAACCTTTATTTTTATTTTGATGTTTGTACTCTGGCGCTAAAAATTACTTGCTATGAAAACATTGGCAAATAACTTTTTGATCCTCAGAAATTTTTACCTAAAAACTAAGAGTAATATACCCACACACACAAGGTTGTTTTAAGAATCAAATAGATATGAAAGTGCTTTGAAAAATCAACATGTGCCATTCAAACACAATTTTTTTTAGCACAAAGTTTCCCAGGCTTTTCTTGTCTGTCTCAACCCCACTTACATATGTATCAAAAGCAACTTCATGCTCAAGAACTTTCTTTCCCTTATGGGGACCTATCACAGTCTACAGTAGGGTGAGGGAGGAGAGAAAAATCATGGATTGCATTATATTGGCAGAAATCCATTTGTATAGAGCTAGGAAGAGTGGAAGAATACTGTTTCTCCCACAAAAAACCTTGAGGTCAACTATTTAACAACCATGCTTCTAGTCTGTCCATATAAATAACATCACAAAATAGTGCACTCTCAGATTTCAAGGACAGCACTGAATGATAAGACATAAGGCAGAAGGGAAAGGTGATTTCTACAGGGCAAGAGGGATTCTTCTGAGTTAGCACATAATACTGACGAAGCAATTAACTGGGTCTGTAATGCCACAATACCTGACCTACCTCCCTACACCAGTACACCTGTGCTTAATATAATCACAGTCAGAAGGATTTTGAGGCTAATTATACAGCACCTTGACAAGAGGATTTTTAAGTTGTGGCAGAACATGACCATGTTTTATGATATTTCAGTTCTTTTTTCATTCAAAGATTTCACATAAAAATTCTACATTCTATGCCTTTAAATGCTGTGTATCACATATTGAAGGGTCTGTTTTTCAATTTTTTTTTAATTTCAGCCTTGATTTTGTTTTACATTAGTGCTTCTCAAATCTGGCTTTGAGTATGAATCCTCAAAGAATTTTTTGAAATATCAATTCCTACACCCTACCTTTTGTGATTCTGATATGTTTTGCAACTGAAAATCTGTATTTCCAAAAAGACTTCTCTAGTATTACGATGCCAGATTTGGGAATAATCACTGTAATCATCACAATAAGCACTTCCATGGATGCACTACTTCTTTAGTAAATGGAAGGAATGACAAGAAAACTATTGTTCCTTAGTGTGGGCATGCCCATCTGTTGCTTTTCCTTAGAGAAGAATATATTTTTTGTTCCTTCTTTATACCAACAGATAAAAAACTAAATGGTATTCCCCACCACAGGAAAATTTACCACTAATGACTACCACAAACCTAAACTCTCACTCAATAATCATCTTCCTAAAAGTACAAACACACTTAAAATCACTTAAATCAGTATGACCCTTCTAAAATCAGTATTTTAGTAATAATCTCCCTGAAAAAGTATCCAGTTTACATCAGTACGGTGAGATGCTGGTGTGACTGTAAGAAGTCCCAAAGCTCCCCCAAACTCTGGTGTGCCTTTATGACCCACTAGTGAGTTGTGTCACTGAGTGGAATTCACACACCAAAAAAGAAAGAGAAAAGAAAGGAAGGAAGGAAGGAAGGAAGGAAGGAAGGAAGGAAGGAAGGAAGGAAGGAAGGAAGGAAGGAAGGAAGGAAAGAAGAAAGAAAGAAAGAAAGAAAGAAAGAAAGAAAGAAAGAAAGAAAGAAAGAAAGAAAGAAAGGAAGAAAGAAAGAAAGAAAGAAAGAAAGAAAGAGAAAGAAAGAAAGAAAGAGAAAGAAAGAAGAAAGAAAGAAAGAAATCTCAAGAAAAACATTTCATAGGGAGAATTTAACAAGAAGAAACAACAACCACCTTACAGAAAACAGATGGCGAGCGTTACTGAGGCTGGAAGGCTCAGCTGTGCCCTCCGCCTGTTTTCTGTGCTTTCATAAACCGGCAGGAAAGAGCTCTTACTTTTTATCAACAGGGGCCCAGCCCATAAATAATTTGCTAAAAAGTCTGAAAAATCCATATTTTGATTATGAAATATGTACAATGGCTAAAGAATGACATTTTAGTCCCTTTTATTTTGAGATGAATCTGAAACACTCCTTAAATATGCAAGAATAAGTAAAGAGGAAATAGTGTGAACAAACTAATAGTTTATATGCCAAATATCAATCTTGTTTTCATCTTCAAAAACCCTCCTTCTCTCATTTACATGCAAAAACTACTTGGTGATGTTAACATTCATAAATCACCTGTTTAATGTCAAAATGGACAATTATAGTATATGGCCTAGGTAACTATTTTCAGGTTAGGAATCACAGAGGGCCTTAACTGTGTATTATGTGCACTCATTCAAATTTGATTTATGTTGAGCTTTAGGGGAAGAGTTTGGATTATAATTTAGCTGCTTTGTTAAATAAACCTAGTATGTAGCTACATTATAGACAGTAGGATGCTGGGAGATTTATAGTAAAGTTCATGCCCCCATGTGGCATGAATGATTTAGTTGTTTTAAACTGCACTCTTAGTAATTCTGTCTCTAGTAGTTATGAATTTTATAACCATAACTGACCTTGAAGCAAAGAAAAATGAAAGAAACAAGCAGTTAACTAAAGTACGATGTCTGTATTGTGATAGTCTAGAGATCTTTTGGCCACAGAATTAGAATATTTTCCCTCCCTTATATTCCCTCAGTTCAATTTGACAAATATGTATTTTCTGTCTTCTCTGTGCCAGACACTTCCCTGGACACTGGTGATAGATTGATGGCTAACACATTCCTAAATACTTTCACTTCTGAATAAACACAGTCTCACCTGGTTTTGCATAAGAATTTTCCTTTCTCTAGTAACTCATGGAAAGATGGCAGTATTTTGTACATAGAATCTATGTGTGTACTTTTGGACAATTTACTCCAAGTCCTATTAATCACAGAGATATTGTAACAAGGGAGTCAGTAAAAAATAAAAGTTTGATTTTTCAGTTATAGAAATAACAGAAAAAAGCTATTAAATTTTCCTTAGAATTTAATTTAAAAATCATTTACTTATTCAACAGCTATTTATTGAGCACATAATATGCTCAATTTCTATTACGCCTATAAAAGTTGATCATATTCATCCCTAACTTGTACTTTACTACCTCTTGGACTACACTCTCCATTGAGGTAGGGTATTGCTTGTCATGTTCATAACTCTATTTTGATATCTAGCAGGGAGACAGAGTGGGTGCTCACTGCAGCTGCATGAACTCAAAGGGAAGGACGGAAAACAAATTAGAGGATTGCTACCATATTTATATAGCCACTTAGGCTCTGAAAGATTTCACAGCTTTATATCACCTCTTCTCAAGAATAAGTGTTCATTTCATTGTACAGGTGAAGAAATATTCAGAAGATAAACCAGTCTGCAATCCTATATTCTGCACAAGTAACTGAAGTTTGAGTCCAGTTTTTAAATCCCAAGTCATATCAAAAAGCTCAATATATTTTGTTTTCATTTACTTTATATATGTGCTGAGAAACTACTATATATTAGGCACAATACCAGTGTTAGGAATGTAAGTGTGAACAGAATATCCCTATTCCTCAATGGAGCTTGCATAGTAGTGGAAGGCAACAGAAAATAACCAAATAAATACATAATCAGATAGTATATTGAGTAGTGACAAGTGTTACGAAGAAAACTGCAGCAAAGTAAAGACAAAGACAGTGCTGGGAGAGAAGTGAATTAAGTGGGGAGGAGAGAATGAGGTTAACTTGAATAATGAGGGATAATCTCACAGGTAAAGTAGAATATGAGCAGAGAGCTGAAGGAAGTAGTATAGTATTTTATTTTAAAACAACCATTCTTAATTAGAGAAACATCACCTTCAAGTACCATCGTCATTAACAGCAAGTTCTTCTTTGGGTTATAAGAAATGACTTTGACAGTTAAGTACGTTGTAAAGTTCATATAATGGGATATGTTGCCAAGGTGACTTAGCAAATAAAACACAAAAGCATCAAAAGTATTCCTTTCTGCCCTAAAACTATTAATGCTATTTCAAAAATTTCATGAAAATATGACAACCATTCATTGAAAAATTAAACTTATACTTAAAGAATTTTCAGCTGAAAAAAATTATTTAATGAATTAGATGATCTTATGACACGAAGATAGATAATCTAAGGACATTTTATTGCACAAAAGAGCATTGGGCTTTAAGAGCTAAAGGTTGGCTGTGAGTTGCTGTTGGATACCAAGGGCAGCTGTAAGCACTCTGTGAATTCATACAGAAAGGCACATGTCACAAGCAGTTGGATTTCTTTTTTTTTAATGTTTATTATAATTTTATTTTTTTATTGTTGTTCAAGTACAGTTGTCTCCATTTTCCCCTCACCACTCCCCTCACCCCAGCCATCCCGACCTCCCACCCTCAATCCTATCCCCCATTTGGTTTTGTCCATGGGTCCTCTGTAGAGGTTCCTGAAAACCCTTCCCTTTTTTCCCCCCATTATCCCCTCCCACCTACCTTCTGGTCGCTGTCAGTTTGTTCTTAATTTCAATGTCTCTGCTTATATTTTGCTTCCTTGTTTGTTTTGTTGATTAGGTTCCTGTTAAAGGTGAGATCATATGGTATTTGTCTTTCACTGCCTGGCTTATCTCCCGTAGCATAATGTGTTTACATGCTGGAATACTACACAACAGAAAGAAAGAAGGAGCTCCTACCCTTTGCAACAGCATGGATGGAGCTGGAAAGCATTATGCTAAGGGAAATAAGCCAGGCAATGAAAGACAAATACCATATGATCTCACCTTTAACAGGAACCTAATCAACAAAACAAACAAGGAAGCAAAATATAAGCAGAGACATTGAAATTAAGAACAAATTGACAGCGACCAGAAGGTAGGTGGGAGGGGATAATGGGGGGAAAAAAGGGAAGGGTTTTCAGGAACCTCTACAGAGGACCCATGGACAAAACCAAATGGGGGATAGGATTGAGGGTGGGAGGTCGGGATGGCTGGGGTGAGGGGAGTGGTGAGGGGAAAATGGAGACAACTGTACTTGAACAACAATAAAAAAATAAAATTATAATAAACATTAAAAAAAAAGAAATCCAACTGCTTGTGACATGTGCCTTTCTGTATGAATTCACAGAGTGCTTACAGCTGCCCTTGGTATCCAACAGCAACTCACAGCCAACCTTTAGCTCTTAAAGTCCAATGCTCTTTTGTGCAATAAAATGTCCTTAGATTATCTATCTTCGTGTCATAAGATCATCTAATTCATTAAATAATTTTTTTCAGCTGAAAATTCTTTAAGCATAAGTTTAATTTTTCAATGAATGGTTGTCATATTTTCATGAAATTTTTGAAATAGCATTAATAGTTTTAGGGCAGAAAGGAATACTTTTGATGCTTTTGTGTTTTATTTGCTAAGTCACCTTGGCAACATATCCCATTATATGAACTTTACAACGTACTTAACTGTCAAAGTCATTTCTTATAACCCAAAGAAGAACTTGCTGTTAATGACGATGGTACTTGAAGGTGATGTTTCTCTAATTAAGAATGGTTGTTTTAAAATAAAATACTATACTACTTCCTTCAGCTCTCTGCTCATATTCTACTTTACCTGTGAGATTATCCCTCATTATTCAAGTTAACCTCATTCTCTCCTCCCCACTTAATTCACTTCTCTCCCAGCACTGTCTTTGTCTTTACTTTGCTGCAGTTTTCTTCGTAACACTTGTCACTACTCAATATACTATCTGATTATGTATTTATTTGGTTATTTTCTGTTGCCTTCCACTACTATGCAAGCTCCATTGAGGAATAGGGATATTCTGTTCACACTTACATTCCTAACACTGGTATTGTGCCTAATATATAGTAGTTTCTCAGCACATATATAAAGTAAATGAAAACAAAATATATTGAGCTTTTTGATATGACTTGGGATTTAAAAACTGGACTCAAACTTCAGTTACTTGTGCAGAATATAGGATTGCAGACTGGTTTATCTTCTGAATATTTCTTCACCTGTACAATGAAATGAACACTTATTCTTGAGAAGAGGTGATATAAAGCTGTGAAATCTTTCAGAGCCTAAGTGGCTATATAAATATGGTAGCAATCCTCTAATTTGTTTTCCGTCCTTCCCTTTGAGTTCATGCAGCTGCAGTGAGCACCCACTCTGTCTCCCTGCTAGATATCAAAATAGAGTTATGAACATGACAAGCAATACCCTACCTCAATGGAGAGTGTAGTCCAAGAGGTAGTAAAGTACAAGTTAGGGATGAATATGACCAACTTTTATAGGCGTAATAGAAATTGAGCATATTATGTGCTCAATAAATAGCTGTTGAATAAGTAAATGATTTTTAAATTAAATTCTAAGGAAAATTTAATAGCTTTTTTCTGTTATTTCTATAACTGAAAAATCAAACTTTTATTTTTTACTGACTCCCTTGTTACAATATCTCTGTGATTAATAGGACTTGGAGTAAATTGTCCAAAAGTACACACATAGATTCTATGTACAAAATACTGCCATCTTTCCATGAGTTACTAGAGAAAGGAAAATTCTTATGCAAAACCAGGTGAGACTGTGTTTATTCAGAAGTGAAAGTATTTAGGAATGTGTTAGCCATCAATCTATCACCAGTGTCCAGGGAAGTGTCTGGCACAGAGAAGACAGAAAATACATATTTGTCAAATTGAACTGAGGGAATATAAGGGAGGGAAAATATTCTAATTCTGTGGCCAAAAGATCTCTAGACTATCACAATACAGACATCGTACTTTAGTTAACTGCTTGTTTCTTTCATTTTTCTTTGCTTCAAGGTCAGTTATGGTTATAAAATTCATAACTACTAGAGACAGAATTACTAAGAGTGCAGTTTAAAACAACTAAATCATTCATGCCACATGGGGGCATGAACTTTACTATAAATCTCCCAGCATCCTACTGTCTATAATGTAGCTACATACTAGGTTTATTTAACAAAGCAGCTAAATTATAATCCAAACTCTTCCCCTAAAGCTCAACATAAATCAAATTTGAATGAGTGCACATAATACACAGTTAAGGCCCTCTGTGATTCCTAACCTGAAAATAGTTACCTAGGCCATATACTATAATTGTCCATTTTGACATTAAACAGGTGATTTATGAATGTTAACATCACCAAGTAGTTTTTGCATGTAAATGAGAGAAGGAGGGTTTTTGAAGATGAAAACAAGATTGATATTTGGCATATAAACTATTAGTTTGTTCACACTATTTCCTCTTTACTTATTCTTGCATATTTAAGGAGTGTTTCAGATTCATCTCAAAATAAAAGGGACTAAAATGTCATTCTTTAGCCATTGTACATATTTCATAATCAAAATATGGATTTTTCAGACTTTTTAGCAAATTATTTATGGGCTGGGCCCCTGTTGATAAAAAGTAAGAGCTCTTTCCTGCCGGTTTATGAAAGCACAGAAAACAGGCGGAGGGCACAGCTGAGCCTTCCAGCCTCAGTAACGCTCGCCATCTGTTTTCTGTAAGGTGGTTGTTGTTTCTTCTTGTTAAATTCTCCCTATGAAATGTTTTTCTTGAGATTTCTTTCTTTCTTTCTTCTTTCTTTCTCTTTCTTTCTTTCTTTCTCTTTCTTTCTTTCTTTCTTTCTTTCTTTCTTCCTTTCTTTCTTTCTTTCTTTCTTTCTTTCTTTCTTTCTTTCTTTCTTTCTTTCTTTCTTTCTTCTTTCCTTCCTTCCTTCCTTCCTTCCTTCCTTCCTTCCTTCCTTCCTTCCTTCCTTCCTTCCTTCCTTCCTTCCTTTCTTTTCTCTTTCTTTTTTGGTGTGTGAATTCCACTCAGTGACACAACTCACTAGTGGGTCATAAAGGCACACCAGAGTTTGGGGGAGCTTTGGGACTTCTTACAGTCACACCAGCATCTCACCGTACTGATGTAAACTGGATACTTTTTCAGGGAGATTATTACTAAAATACTGATTTTAGAAGGGTCATACTGATTTAAGTGATTTTAAGTGTGTTTGTACTTTTAGGAAGATGATTATTGAGTGAGAGTTTAGGTTTGTGGTAGTCATTAGTGGTAAATTTTCCTGTGGTGGGGAATACCATTTAGTTTTTTATCTGTTGGTATAAAGAAGGAACAAAAAATATATTCTTCTCTAAGGAAAAGCAACAGATGGGCATGCCCACACTAAGGAACAATAGTTTTCTTGTCATTCCTTCCATTTACTAAAGAAGTAGTGCATCCATGGAAGTGCTTATTGTGATGATTACAGTGATTATTCCCAAATCTGGCATCGTAATACTAGAGAAGTCTTTTTGGAAATACAGATTTTCAGTTGCAAAACATATCAGAATCACAAAAGGTAGGGTGTAGGAATTGATATTTCAAAAAATTCTTTGAGGATTCATACTCAAAGCCAGATTTGAGAAGCACTAATGTAAAACAAAATCAAGGCTGAAATTAAAAAAAAATTGAAAAACAGACCCTTCAATATGTGATACACAGCATTTAAAGGCATAGAATGTAGAATTTTTATGTGAAATCTTTGAATGAAAAAAGAACTGAAATATCATAAAACATGGTCATGTTCTGCCACAACTTAAAAATCCTCTTGTCAAGGTGCTGTATAATTAGCCTCAAAATCCTTCTGACTGTGATTATATTAAGCACAGGTGTACTGGTGTAGGGAGGTAGGTCAGGTATTGTGGCATTACAGACCCAGTTAATTGCTTCGTCAGTATTATGTGCTAACTCAGAAGAATCCCTCTTGCCCTGTAGAAATCACCTTTCCCTTCTGCCTTATGTCTTATCATTCAGTGCTGTCCTTGAAATCTGAGAGTGCACTATTTTGTGATGTTATTTATATGGACAGACTAGAAGCATGGTTGTTAAATAGTTGACCTCAAGGTTTTTTGTGGGAGAAACAGTATTCTTCCACTCTTCCTAGCTCTATACAAATGGATTTCTGCCAATATAATGCAATCCATGATTTTTCTCTCCTCCCTCACCCTACTGTAGACTGTGATAGGTCCCCATAAGGGAAAGAAAGTTCTTGAGCATGAAGTTGCTTTTGATACATATGTAAGTGGGGTTGAGACAGACAAGAAAAGCCTGGGAAACTTTGTGCTAAAAAAAATTGTGTTTGAATGGCACATGTTGATTTTTCAAAGCACTTTCATATCTATTTGATTCTTAAAACAACCTTGTGTGTGTGGGTATATTACTCTTAGTTTTTAGGTAAAAATTTCTGAGGATCAAAAAGTTATTTGCCAATGTTTTCATAGCAAGTAATTTTTAGCGCCAGAGTACAAACATCAAAATAAAAATAAAGGTTAGGGTCACTCAATTCCTTTCCATCTCCTCTGCATCACTTTGCCTTTTAGGGGTTCTCAGTGACTAGATTAAGAGTCAAAATACATCTGAAGTCTTATTAGTCAGAGCTGCAAGTTTGCCTTCTCATTCCCCGTTACTCATTCTCTTCACTTGAGTTGGCAGAGTGAAACTTTCTATGAAGGTGGAGCCCAAGAAAGAGGCCTGAAGTGCTTCAGAAATTTGTGCTCCAGACTCGTGATGCTGCCATTTCTTCCAGCCCTTTCCCTTTACCCCACCACTCAGCTTCTTTTTCCTCTTCTTTCTCTCTCTGTTTTTTCCTAGCCATAATAAATTATATATAGCTCCTGGATAAATTCTACTTCATTGTCAATTATAAGCAGACATACTTCTTCCACAGGAAAGACTAACGTGTTCCTCCTACAAGATGCCTTTAAGAATGCTGTGTTTCCTCCCTTAGCATCCTGTACTTTTTTTTTTTCACCAAGGTACTTATTATGTAGTTCAGTTGCTTGATTATATGACTGTCTTCCTCAATGGGCTATAGCTACTGTTTTGCATAGCTACAAAACAGTGTCTTCTGTTTTGTTTGGTTCTACTGCCTAGGGGAGAAATGGCACGGACTAGGTGTTCAATATTTGTTGGATGGATAAAGATCATAATCTCTCTGCTCATGGCCTTAGAATTTCTTGGACTATTTCTGTGGGTGTTTCTTTGGAGACCTCAATTGTTCCTCCACTCTGCCAAGACCTTTTCAAGGCCCCTGCATATCATACTGGGTTGTATACATTTTGTTTTATTAAATATGGTCATTTTTGTTATTGCTGAAGTTTAGCCTAGTTTGGAATGTATGTTTATTACATTCTCTATGTGGGAAATTAGATTTGATTTACATTACAGACAGTCCCTGAATTACACAGTTTGACTTCTGATTTTTTGACTTTAACATGGTATGAAAGTGAAACACATTGACCTTTACCTGGGCTAGCAATATTCAGTATGACACTCTCTCATGATGCTGGGCAGCAGCGTCGAGCCCCAGCTCCAAGTCGGGCACACGATCATGAAGGTAGATAAGGAATACTCTACAGCATACCATCTAACCAGTGGTTTTTAGATATTGTGTTCTGAGCCTGTTTAAGTGAGGCTATACTAAGCTATGAAGTTTGGTAGGTTAGGTATATTCAACTTATGGTGGGACATAGCTCATCCTAAGTTGAGGAACATCTGTATTTTATTTGCATGTTTTACTAAGAAACATAACTTATCCTTCCTGAGTTTTAGGACTTTTTGACATTTTAGTATAATTGCCAAAGAGCTGATTTCCTTTTCTTCTTAAGAAATTCCGCAGAATGTTCCACTTGATGTGTTCTAAGTACCATTTTGCTTTTCTTGAAATTCACCTTAGTTTAATGACATGAAAAGAAATAAAATTCTATAGATGTCTTTTAAATGTTAAGGAAGGAAAATACTTTTTTAAATAATAAAACACTTAAGTAAGACCATATTATTAAAAATAGTAAATATTTACTTGGTGTTAGTAATCATAACTGAGAGAAGTTTGAAATAGTCTCTTTCCATCACACAAAACATTACTATCGTAAAAATCAACATACACCAACTGTTAGATAATATACATTTTGGTACTTTATTGACACATTGGCTTTTTCTTTTACTGATATTTTAAATTATTTAACTCTTAAGGTCAACAACCTGAATGATTGTGAAGCTAAATTAATCCTAAATAATTTTAAATATAATCAAGTTCTTACTTAAGAATCAATTTTTAAGTTTCTGACACTCTAAATAGTGGAATTTGCATTTCATCATACATGGGCTGACATAAAGTAGCACAAAGTCATGGCTTGGAGAGGGTTATCACTACATATTTTATATTCCTATAAGTTCTGGGTAAACTCTTCACTCTCTCTATGGACGGTTAAGGGAATTTAAAATCTGGGGGCCCACAAAGGGTTGAAAACCTTACCTGAATTTTATGAGTTGAAGTAGAATGATGTTGAATATACATGCAATTTGGTGTGCATATGGAGAAGAATTTTGTTATCCTTTAGAATTCCTAACTCCCAGAGAAATCATTGGTAAACGTAGATGGGCAGGAAATAATGCCTTTAAATGTACTCTTCTGTTTAGCAATTCAGTTGCTGCACATGGCCTCATTCCACTATGGCTGAACCTCTGCAACTCCAGAGAAATTTCTGTTGGTGGAGACATAGGCAGTTTATGTTTCTTTTTTATCCAGTCTGCATTGTCATCTTATTTGCTAATACAGTTCAGTCATGAAAAGTTTGGCTGAGCTCATGATAAATCTCATCGGCCTGTACTTGATCTTTAGTCAATAAATATCCATTAAATAACTCCTAGACTCTACTATTGTGTTAACATCATAAGAAAGTACAGATTCACCCAATCATCTTTTATTAAATACGTATGTAAATGGCCAGGTTTAATTTTTTTATTAGATCTCTTTTATTATTATAAAAGAAAATGAGCAATCACATTTATTCTATGATTTGCTTTTATTTATAATGATTTTTGAGAGTCAAATTGATTAGGACTGAACTAATGGTTACTAAATAGGAAAAATTAAAGTTGTAGCTTAGTTCTCGGAGGACATTTTATTTTGAAAACTCTGAACAGAAGATTAAATAATAAACAGTTAAGACCTTTTGTAAAGATTAGGTCAGACCTCAGAAAAATAAAAGGAAATGACTTGAATAACATGCACTTTAAAAAGCAGGTGGTTGATGGTTTGCTTTAAATTGTATTTTTCAGTGTTGAATTTTATTGACTCTTCCTAATGGCTTTTTCATCATCACCTCTCTAGTGTAAATAAAGTAGATAGAATACAGTATATTGTTTGCTATTAGGGGAGTCATATTTGTAGAATGTAAGCAGAACTTTCTGGGGGGAAATTTCATTTCCTGTGCCCTATAAACCAATCTAAAAAAGAACTGAATAGTAGTCGGTATGCAGTCATTTACTATCCTTACTCATCAAAATGCCTGAAGCCTTGTTTGTGTCCTGGAGATAGTTTTTCCCCAACAATATCCTGGAAGCCCCAGGAAAGCTAGGGGAAATTTCACAGGATATTAAGATGGTAACATTTGGTGGCTACACAGGCATACCATCAGGAAATGAAATACTGACCATTTAGAGCTGGGAGCTGAATAGGAAGAAAGAATGGAGTTCACATTCTTAGTATGTTTTACTTGCTTCCCTTTAATAACAAATCAGCTGAAAAAAAGCAAAAACCAAAACCATTGTAATCACTCTTTTTTCCTATTTCTAAGGTGTGCCATGCTTTACTCTCTTTCTCTTTCTTTGAAGTAAATCCAGACTCCTCTTGCTTTTCATTCTTCCTATGGGCTGTCAGTTCACTACTCTCACTAATTTAAAATTTTACATTTACGGTGTGAATTTTAAATTTTATATACATAAGCTTGTCTTCCCTTTATTTTCTCTCTCTAAAGTAGCAGTCCAATTGTCTAACGTAGAATGCGGTAGTACGGTGTGTGATTGTCAAACGTGGGCTCTGCCACTCACTAACTTTTTGATTTTGATTAACTCCAAGCCTCTACCAGGTTGGTTGTAAGGATTAAGTATAAAACTTTCATAAAGCATTTATATAGCTCTCACAACACATAAATTGTAGCCATTAATATTTATACTGGGTTATTCTTCCTTAATATTCATCCCAATGTGCCTTAAATAGGATTTAGAATCTTCCAATCTAATGTATGTATCGTTTAAATTTCTATGTCATTCACAGTCTAGACTCATTCTTATATTCTGCAGAGATCTGTACTAGTTTTCAAGGGCTGCTGCATGACAAAGCACAACAAACTTGGTGACTTAAAATAACAGAAATGGATTGCCTTACAATTCTGGAGGTAGAAATCCAAAATAAAGGTGTTGGCAGGGCCATGCTCCCTCTGAAACCTGTAGAGGGAGAATCCCTCCTGGGTTTGCAGCTACAGCACTTCCATCCCGGCCTCCATCACGTGTGTCTGCGTGTCTTTGAGTCTCTCATCTTAAGTAATTTTATCTTCAGAGGACTTATATCCGAGTAACATCAATGTATCTTTTGGGGAGACAGGATTCAATCCATAACCATATCCAATAGATGTTACTTCCTCTATTCATTTCTAAATCTCTGAAGTTTTTAAAAAAATACTTGTAATACTTATCCTAGCCATAGTTAATCAGATCGTTTGTATTTTCTTTCTGGTGTTTCATGGATTCATGCCCCCTTTCTTCATTCCTGATATGGCATGTCTGCCCTTCTTCCCATGACTCGTCTAGGTGGTTCCTGTTTCCTCCCCTGGCGTTCTTCCACACCTCCACCGGCTCAAATATCTTGCATTTTTCAATATCTACTTTATTTTTTCTTTACTTTTTAAAAATTGTTGTTCAAGTACAAGTTGTCAATACCGACTCCACAACCCACTTCTACTTACCCCTGTTCAGATATGTCCAGCTCATGGTGATCCCATCTTTTCTGATTTCTTACACATAATTCCTCAAACCTAGTATCTTACATAAAAAAATTGGTTACCTTGTGGTCATTGGGAGAAATAACTGGATACAAGACACTTTATATTCATATAATTGCTAGTAAATATTTTTAAAAGCAAATCATTTTATAAGCTTCCATTTTATTTTCTCAATTAGAAGTTCTTCTGGTGTAGCTTGCATGTCTTTCACTTTTGTATCTCTCTGGCACGAGATGTAGTGACACTTAGAGAAGACTCTTGATAAATACTTAAGTAATCTGAAAATGTATGTGAATGGATTTTCTAAGTATAAAATAAGTGAACTTCTAGCATAGGTATTTGATACCTTAATTCACACTGTTTTCTAAATTGTAAACTAGCATCCATGGACAAACATTGTCTTTCAAACTAGACATTATACGATACAACTATTTTTGACTTTCCAAAATGTTAAGGCAGTATAATCCTGAATTCTGTATCTAAATTTGAAAAATGGTATTTGAATTTGGCTTTGCTGAATTTCCAAATGGCTGTAGAACTGGATCTGGAAAAACGCATTTATAATTCATCACAGTGGTGCCAGATTTAGTCTCGGTGGCAACTGATTCCTCCCACGCTGCTGTGTGCAAGTGTCCTGGCTTCTGCACTGCTGGTTGGCACACCTGCTCCCCTCTAGGGCACCTACTATAGTGGCACCAGGAGGTTTGGAAACCAGAGGGCTGTTGTTTTACTCTCAGGCAAGAGAAGAGATGGCTAAGGAAGGAAAGTAGGAAGCACAGAGTGAGAGGAAGTGCCCATGCTCCTTCAGACCATCCTGGCCAGTTGGCAGAGAGAAGGAGCCCATTGCCAGTTACTAGCAATGGGCCAGGCGTGACAATATTATACAGGTTGGAAGTGGTTTTTTGGAAAAAAAACACTTTGGATCTTAATTTTTTCACCTAAAAAAGTTTAAAAAGTATGAAAAATAAATAAGGAAATTATGGAACTTGAATCACAGAACTCTTTTGACTTCTCTTACATAAACTTCTCCAGCCTAAGCAAACTGCCTTTTTTAAAAATATATCTTTTAAGATTTCATTTATTTATTTTCAGAGAGGGGGGAAGGGAGGGAGAAAGAGAGGGAGAGAAACATCAATGTGTGGTTGCCTCTCATGTGGCCCCCAATGGGGACCTGGCCCGCAACCCAGGCATGTGCCCTGACTGGGAATCAAACCAGCGACCTTTTGCTTCGAAGCCTGTGCTCAATCCACTGAGCTACACCAGCCAGGGCACACAGTGCCTTTTTTAAGTATTCCCACAACACCTTGGTTTGCTTTTAGTTTTATATTTAAAGAAGTGTGTCCTACTATTCTATTGCTGGGTCAGTTCTCTCACTAGTCTGTGGGCTTCTTAGGTAGGGTGGCATTCTTTACCTTATCCCTATATTTCCAATGCTTGGATAACAGATAATAAACACTTGTTAAATAAATAAACTATATTATCAAGAAGCATACATTATGTTATTTTGGTGTGTGGTTCAATTACTTTATACTTTGAAATTAACCTTGATACCAAAGATACTGGAAGACAAAAATATCCGAGGGAGCCTAAAATCCACACACGGATCTCGAAACTGTGCCCTTAGCTGTAAGGTTGCTGTACTGTGGGGACTTGGATGATGTGCATTTGTGGGTGTCTACCCTCTTACTTGTATGAGTCAGACTATCCTAGAGTTTGAAATATACTTTTTTACCAAATAGGTCACTGAGGGTCAGTCAAATAGGTTGTCAATCTACAATTGACTTAATGCCTCTGAAATTCTGTATTTTGTTCACTTTAGCTTATTTGAAGTTTGCTTTTACTAACTTAACGTTTTTTTCTGCAATGATTAAAGGTTGTTTTTGTTTGGGATTCTAGAAAATCTTCAAGTTGATGTTCCTGAGAATTAGTTGTAGTTAAAATAAATAGCATTAGGCAAAGACCTCTTAAGCACAGAGGAAGATTTCCAGGATGAAGACCAATAATTCAAAAGGGCCCAGGACTCATATAGTTAATGGGAAAAAAGAATTGAGTTTATAAAATTTCAGTGTGTATGCAGATTTTCCAAAATGAACTACATATATGTGCAAACTTATTTTTTCCACTACAAGAAAGTTTCATTGCCTATTGCAACTTCTGTATATTTTGATTGTTTTTGGCAAGGAAGCTGGACTCCAAATGTCTCATTTCATAATCCAAAGTATGCTCTTGCACTAGACAAGTATTCAATAAAACTTGCTGTACAAATAAATATTGACTAAATGGATTAAATAAACCCTCCATTCCTCTTGCCAGATTGACTAATTCATTTGGATTAACTCTCAGCAGCAATTTAAGGCAAATTTATTTGTGATATTCTAGAATATTTCATTTTGCCTAAAAATTATATGTCATATTTTATCTTAATCTATGTATTGAATAGAGAAACTAAGCCACACTTTTTCTTCACTAAAGCCAACGACCTATTAATTTGTCTTTTTGTCCAGCTAAATTTCACACTCCACAGGTTAGCAAGTGTTCAACAGTCTTCTCTAACTTCAACAGCTGCAAACCATTATGTTTAGTACAACATAAGTGTTCCATATCTATTTGGGATTTAACAAAGAATTTTAAAACTTTGAAAATTTTACACCTTCCCACAGAAAATATCAAGTTTTCTTTTTCTTTATAGATATTTTCATTATAGTCATTATGGTTTAAGAAATTAAAATGTGAACTAAACAGTAATGATAAAATTCAGAATTAAAACAAAACTCAAAGGAATAATTTTTTATTTAATCTTTATTGTATTTTTCCATTACCATTTAGTCCCCTTATATTCCCTTGGATGATTATTAATAACTTAAAGCTTTTGGAATTTCAATAAAACTTTCCATGTTCACATTTCCTCTACATAAGAGTATTTTAATTTGGTTTTCATTTGTTTACTTGTTAAGGAAAGTTCCTTCTCAGATGCACAAGAATTCACAGGTCAAGATCTTAAATTTCTATTTTTTTGTATTTTTAAAAAACTATAGGATAATGAAATATCCCTAATTTAGTTCTGTATCTTGCTAAATAAACTTGCAGATCTTCCTTCTCGCTGTAGTGAAGGTGTATCAGGGGAAGAAATGATCACCTTTGTTGGTCTTCTCTGCCTCCTCCCCTTTCCCTTCTGGCTCTCCTCCCTGTCCTCCTCCTCCCTCTCCTCTTCCTGCTTCTATCTTTTCTTGTCTTGTCTATTGTTCCCCCTACAAGCACAAAAATTTCCCAACCAATAGCTTTGCAGTGCGTCTAGAAGGTTATTACTACAACTTCCCAGTAAAGGTAACAGCTTTTTTTCTCTTTGTGAATATTGCTGTGGCATTTTTCTGGTGTTGAGATTCAGTACATACCAAAGCTTGATCTTAAAACTGCCACAAAAACAATGGCTTCTCTAAGTCATTAATGTTTATTATAGAAATATGCTGAACATGAAGCTGAAGAAAAGGATTTT
>JAPYXV010000280.1:803-13053 GCA_028533065.1 Trachops cirrhosus
TAAGCACCCCGACGGCTGTCTGGGTAGCTGAAAAACCATATTGGATTCATCTCTCCCACGTGAAGCCAGCACAGGCACCGGGTGAGGCAACATGAGGATGGCGAGTCAAGAGGGACCCAAACAAGCCTCTAAAGCTTACCTTCTCAAGTACTTAGGACTGTTTATCCTCTATTGGACACCAAGTTATGGACTAAAATACCAAGAATGGGTATTAATAAGGACAGCAGATGGGACAGTAATTGCCTCCAACCACACTTGGGGAGATCACCCAATAGCTTTGCAAACAGATTTTTCTAAATTTTTCAATGATAAATTTTGTGACACCCCGAGGATTAAAGCTAGATATACTTATAAAGCATACCCATTAGAAGGATTTGGAAACACAAATTGTAAGCAAAATGAGTTCTTGAACAGGGCTCTATATCATGCTCCCCACTATGGGTGCCCTGAGCCTCCAGTAGGAAAACGTCAAGAGTGTGGGCCTGATAATAATGACTATTGTAAGGCCTGGGGATGTGAAACATTAGCTCAAACTTGGACTCCAGGGGGAGGGGAGGATAAGTATATCATCCTGAATAGACTATTCAAAAGGCTTGCGAAGCACGCAGACGGAAATTGTAAATTAGATAAATGTAACCCCACTATTGTAACTGTTAAAAACCCAAAAGACCCTAGCTTTTATTAAAGAAAGAATAGAGGTAGTTAGGTTAATGGTACTTTCCCAGCCCTATACAATTTTCCCCACAGATGAGGAAACATCAAGGGTTTGACCCACTTCAAAGGAAATGGGGGAATGTAAGGAGCGAGGAAAACTTAGACCATGAGAAAATAGGAACCTAGCTGAAGGGCAAAACGAACTGCTTAGATCCCAGGGCACAGGAGGTTACTAAACAGACATTCTGTTCTCCTGCCTCATGTAAGAACAAAGGATCGTAAAACATGTAATTTAACACGTTTGGTTTGAAATTTTACAACCGGTGAGCCAATGCCTAACCTTGTTCCCGTGCATGATATTGTTAAGCAAATAGTTACCTGCCACGTCTGCTTCTGTATAACACTTGCTTGCCCACCCATATATAAGGACGTAGCTGAAGGCACTCGGGGGGACTCTCATTTGCAGCTCTTATGAGCACTGTGTCTCCGGACACATTTGGGAGAGTCTGCCCCCTGCACAGGTTAAAAGAAAACTTGGCCAATAAAGTAACATCTTTGAAAACCCAAAAAGTTTCCAGCATTCGTTCTCGCAGTTGCTGAATATAACACTTATATAGAGGGCAGACAAGCAAGTGTTGTACAGAAGCAGACATGGCAGGTAGCTATTTGCTTACAAAGGTCGCGCATGGGAACAGGGTTAGGCATTGGCTCAACAGTTGTAAATTTCCAAACCAAATGTGTTAGATTACATCTGTTTTACAATCCTTTGTTCTTGCACAAGGCAGGAGGGCAAAATGTCCATGTAGTAACCTCCTGTACCCTGGGACCTAACCAGTTCCTTTTGGCCTTCAGCTAAGTTCCTATTTTCTCATGGTCTAAGTTTTCCTCGCTCCTTACATTCCCCCATTTTCTCTTCGGGGTTTGTCAAACCCTTGACTCTTCATCACTAGGGATAATGGTATAGGGTTGGGATAAAACCATCAGCTTAACTACTTCTACTTTCTCTTTAATAAAGGTTATGACCCTATTCAAAATGCAGGGCCCTACGGTAACTAATAATAGGAGCAACGCTAGGGGTCCTGCGATTGCCGTTAAAAGGGTGGTTAACAATGGGGAAGTTCTAAATGTGGAGGCATACCAGTTTGAGGCCTCTTCTTCTCTGTCTCTGTCTTTGAGTCTTTTAATCAGGGTCTTAATACTTTCTCAAATTACTCCTGAGTGATTGGCATAAAAACAGCATTCTTCTCCTAGAGTGGTGCAAAGCCCTCCTTGTTTAAGGAATATTAGATCTAGTCCTCATCTGTTCTGGAGAGCTACTTCTGCCAGAGAATCTACTTGATGTTCTAGGCATGCTACCTGATCTTGGAGGAGGGAGAGGTCTTTGGTGAACATCTGAGACAGCTGTCTGAGGTTGGTTTCTCCTTGCACAAACGCCACGGTTCCGACTGCAGCTGACCCTACTATCCCGATAGTGGCTACAATAGGGATTAGTAGGGGAACTCTTTTGGCTCTTCTTGGCAAGGTAATTAGGAAGTCTGGGTTTCCACCATATAGGTAGACCTGAGGTATAATATAGGCGCTTACACATAGCTCAGGGTAGGTAGGGTATAAGCACTTATGGATTCCTTTGGTACATATAAACCATACACCTTCGGGAGCCTTCATGACTGTTGGGTTCCTGTTGTCTATGGGTACAGTTTCTTGATTAAGGCAGTAATCACTATAGTTGGACTGTTCTTGGGTGTAGTTGGCTAGGAGGTAACAAGTACCTTTCCCGTGGAATTCTCCCAGGGTAAGAGGATTTTCTAATGAGCAGTCCTGCAATTGGCTTTGACTTTGGCCCTGACTTTCCCCGCTCTCGAGGGAGATTGAGGTAGGGACCATTCCCCCCCCCTTTTGAGGTGTTAGCCCCTAGGCCAACATAAAAGGGAGGTCTAGGGCTTAGACACAACCGACAAGACTCAGTAATATTAGGTTGAGTATTATTGAAGAAAGGGAGTACTTTATCTAACAGGTCTAAAGTAACTGTCTCTTTATGGTGGGGTCTGTCTATGAACAGGCTAGGTGGGTAAAAAGGCAGATTGTGTTCTGGATCCTCCAGGCTTGGTGATGGAGCGTCTGTCTCATTCTGGTTTAGAGGGCTTTCTCCTTTTGGCTGCTTAGTTCCACCCAGAGGAATGCTGACTGGCTTAACTGGTCTAGGGGGCAACCTGCTTCCTAGTCCCTTCAATAGGGGTCTGTTATTGTTAAGCAGCTTTCTGACGGTAAAGAAAGTCCCTGGGTCATCTCCAGATACATAAAGCCTAACTCCCCAAGTACGACCTTTGATCCATTCAGGGTCTTCTGGATGCAGGATGGTTATAGTGACTGGATTACATTTGTTAGCTAAGCAATCCCCATTGTTTGGTCCTTTGCTTAAATCACGGAATAGAGTTACGTGTTTATCAGTCCCTCCTTCAGGACCCCAGCTGTTGGCTAAAGTTTCACAGCCCCATTGTCTGCAATAATAGTCTCTAAAACCCCTGCAAGGAGGACTCCACTTCGGTGGGGGCTCTGGACACCCATAGTGCTGGGCATACCTGAGGGCGTAGTTTTTTTTAGTATTATCACAAGGGGAGAAGGGAAGTGAGGGACACTGCCAATTGGAAAGATCATTCACGGCTGCCATGGCAGCAGGGGATTCACAAAATTGATCATCAAAAAGTTTAGAAAAATCTGTTTTCAAAGAGACTGGAGCATCTCCCCATGTATTATTAGTGGCAATTACCGTGCCATCTGCAGTTCTAATTAGGACCCATTCTTGTCTCTCTAGTCCTGTGCAGGCTAGACACCAGGATACTATTAACCCTAAATGGAGGAGAAAGTGAGTTTCAGGGGTTCTCCTGGCCTTTGCTTGACTCGCCATTCTTGCTGGCTATCCCCGGGCGGTTGGGCTGGTTTGGTGTGGGAGAGGTGGATCCAGTAGGGCTTCTCAGTCACCCGAACTGCGGAGGGGGTACTTAGTAGTACCTGAAAGGGTCCAGTCCACCGAGGCTCTAAGTTGCCCCTCCTATGGTTCAGGATCCATACCCACTGTCCAGGTTCTGGTGCTTCTGGTAATTTGGCTCCTTCAGCCTTTTCTGCCTGGATTTCCTGTTGGAGGGTCTGCACCTCACCTCAAATATGCTGTAGTGCCTGTAAGGACTTTAAGAAGTTATGATTAGACATTTCTAATTCTTCAGTGGTCAGTTGGGGTATTAGCGGCACCGGCTGTCCAAACAAGATTTCATATGGTGTCCACCCCTTTAGGTAAGGGGTACACCGTGTCATAAAAAAGGGCAAAAGGGAGTAGCTCAACCCAGTTTTCGCCAGTCTCCTCTCCTAACTTAATTATGGTTTCTTTAAGAGTCCTATTCATTCTTTCTACTTGTCCTGAGCTTTGTGGTCTATATATACAATGTAACTTCCACTTAATACCTAATTTTATGGCTAGTTCCTGTGATATAGCAGATATAAAAGCTGGCCCGTTGTCTGAGCCTAGGGCAAGGAGTATGCCATACCTAGGTATAATTTCTCATAGTAAAATCTTACACACTGTGGATGCTGTTTCTCCTCGGGTGGGGAATGCTTCTACCCACTCGGCGAAGGTATCTATTAAAACTAATAGGTACCTATAGCCATACTTTCCAGGGGTCATTTCAGTAAAGTCTATTTCCCATAGTTCCCCCAGAGTGACTCCTCTATACCTAACTAAGGGAGGCAGTTTCTTACTTGGTGGGTTCACTTTAGCACACGTGCTACACCTGGAGACAATTGACTGGATAATACTTCTTATTCTTGGGCTATAATAGTACCGGCACATTAATTGCTCTAACTTATTTTGTCCTAGATGTGTGCTGGTGTGAATGTCTTTAATAATTTGCCTTATGAGTCCTTGAGGCAGGTAGAGTCTGGAGTCTGGTAATTCTATCCACCCTTGCTGATTCTGCGTTCCCCCCAGTCTCCTTCCATCTTGCTCTTCTTCAGGTGTATAACTGGGGTGAGGGGGCAGCATAGGCGGAGGTAGGAGAGGGAGTACAGTCTCTGGGGAGCCATACGCGGCCTCCCTCGCAGCTGAGTCTGCCAGCCGATTCCCCTTCTCGACTGCTGAATCTCCTTTTTGATGTCCCTTGCAGTGGATAATGGCAACCTTAGTAGGTAACCATATAGCATCTAATAAAAAGTGAGGATTTCATCTTTATTCTTAATGTCTTTCCCTCCTGCAGTTAAGAGGACTCGCTCCTTGTATATGGCTCCATGTATGTGGGCAGTGGCAAAGGCATATCAGCTGTCAGTATAAATGTTGGCAGTTTTTCCCTCCGCCGTCTGCAGGGCTTGGGTTAGCCCAATTAGCTCAGCCCGCTGTGCAGAGGTGCCTGCAGGCAGAGCCTTCTGCCATAGTATTTCATCCTCAGTGGTCACTGCTGCCCCAGCATGCCTTAACCTGTCCGTGACAAAACTGCTACTGTCTGTGAACAAAGTCAAATCAACCTTTTCATATGCCTGGTCTCTCAAATCTGGACGGGATCCAGTCACTGTGTCTAGAATCTGCTTACAATCATGGGCTATAGTAGAGTCTGGCATGGGCAAGAGGGTAGCCGGATTGAGGGCCGTGGTCTTCAGGAAACGAACAGATGGTGGATTAAGCAGCTGTGCCTGGTATTGCATTAGCCGGGCGTTAGATAGCCACTGATCGGAAGGTGCCCTGAGGACCTGTTCAACATAGTGTTCGCTGATCACCTGTATGTCCTGGCCCAACGTCAATTTGCTTGCTTCTTTAACTAGGATTGATATAGCGGCAAGTGCCCTCAGACAGGTGGGCCATCCAGAGGCTACTGAGTCTAGCTTCTTGGATAGATAGGCCACTGGCTTTTTCCATGGCCCGAGTTCCTGGCTGAGTACTCCTAATGCGATCCCTCCCTTCTCAGCCACAAATAGCTGGAAGGGCTTAGCTGGATCAGGCAGGGCCAGGGCCGGGGCAGCTACCAATGCCTCCTTGAGGGCCTGGAATGCCTGCCTCTCCTTATCGGTCCATGTGAATGATTCCTCCTTTCCCCGGGTCAATTCGTGTAATGGTTTGGCCAATTCTGCGAAACCCAGGATCCAGAGCCGGCAGTATCCTACCGCTCCCAAGAATTCACACACCTGTCGTTTGGTGGCTGGCTCCAGGATTTGCAGGACCATCTGGATCCGCCGGCTGGACAAGGTCCTCTGGCCACCCTGCAAGTTATACCCCGAGTAACTTACAGTTTGTGTCACAATTTGGGCTTTCTTGGCAGAGACTCAATACCCCATCTGTCCGAGGTCCTGCAGTAAGTCTATGGTGGTCATCTCACATTCCTCCTTGCTTCTTGTGGCTATGAGGATATCATCAACATACTGCAATACCACAACTGACGGGTGTGACGACTGAAAGGCCTGCAAGTCCTTACTTAGGACCTCATTAAAAATGGTAGGGGAATTCTTGAACCCTTGTGGTAGCCGAGTCCAGGTGAACTGGCCCACTAACCCATTCTTGGGATCATTCCACTCAAAGGCAAAGATGTCTTGGCTCTGGGGTGCCAGCAGAATACAGAAAAAGGCATCCTTCAAGTCTAGGACCAAATAATAGGTGTGTGTTGGAGGCAATGTGCTCAACAGGGTATACGGGTTGGGCATCGTAGGGTGGATTGTCTCTACCCTTGCATTCACCTCCCGTAAGTCCTGCATGGGGCGGTAGTCAAGTGTCCCCAGCTTCTGGACCGGAAGTAGAGGGGTGTCCCAAGCTGATCGACACTGCTGGAGTATCCCTGCTTCAAGTAAGTGCCGCAAGTGCCGCGAGATGCCCTGTTTAGCTCGTGCTGGAACCGGATACTGCTGGATTCTGACTGGGCTAACAGTGCTCAACAGTTGTACCAGGACAGGTGGTTGGTGGGCCGCCAATCCAGGTGGGTTGGTCTCTGCCCATACACTAGGTATCTTTGCCAAGAGATTGTCCGGAACCCCCGCTGTCTCCTCCTTACCTTCTTGGATGGTAGCCAGTAGGTATTCCTCAGACAGCGGAACAGTTATGTCTAGGTTGACTCCGGCTTCTCGGCTTTCTGGGGAACCATCTACTTGCCTGAAGGTAATGGTAGCTCGAAGCTTCTGCAATAGATCTCTCCCAAGCAATGGGTAGGGGCAGTCTGGAATGACTAGGAAGGAGTGAGTAATTATTCCTTTCCCCAGGTTAGTTATTCGTGCAGTGGCCCACGGATATGCTTCTGCCTCGCCCGTGGCCCCTACTATTTTGGTAGTTGCTTTCTGGATCTATCCTTGTGGTTGTTTTAAAACTGAATAGGTGGCTCCCATGTCGACTAGGAAGTCTATAGGCTTACCTTCAACTGTCAAGGTAACCATGGGCTCCTGGGAGCCAACTGGAATGGAGCCCTGGCCCCATCAGTCCAAGTTTTGGAGCAACAGCTCCGGACTCTTCAGTGGCTCTAACTCTCCTGACGGTAATTTGGGACAATTCTGCTTCCAATGTCCTTTCTCCTTGCAATATGCACACTGGTCTTTATCTACTCACCTTCTCTGGCTTTTCTCCGAGCCCCTTCTTTTCTTTTTGACCTTGACCAGGGGCTGTTGTGCTGCCAGCAAGATCTTGGCAACTTCCTTTGCCCTCCCAACTTCTGGGTCATCTCTATTTACATAAACTTTCTGAGCTATTTCTAGCAACTTACTTCTATTCTCTCCTTCAAATCCTTCTATTTTCTGTAGCTTCTTTCTAATGTCTGAGGCAGCCTGTGTTACAAAAGCTATGTTCACTAGCCTTCGGTTCTCCACTGCCTCAGGGTCCAGGGGAGTATACACTCTATATGCCTCCATGAGTCTCTCTAAGAATGTAGCAGGGGACTCTTCCCTGCCTTGAATAACCTCACTAACCTTACTAAAATTTGTAGGTTTCCTAGCTGCTGCCTTAAGCCCTCTGAGTAGAGCCCAGCAATACTGGAGGAGCGTGTCCCTTCCCCCAGTAGTGTTGGGGTCCCAATTAGGGGGTTGAGAGGGGAGGATTCCCTCGATCTCCCTTCTACCAGCCATTGTCCCTCCCTCCTCCCCAAGTATAGTTTTTGCAGCCTCTCATATAATATGATCTCTTTCCTCTGATGTGAAGAGAGTCTGCAAAATCTGCTGACAATCATCCCAGGTTGGCTGGTGAGTCCTGAAAATAGTCTGGAGGAGGGAAATCAATCCCTGGGGTTTTTCAGAAAATGGGGGATTCTGATGCTTCCAATTATATAAGTCACTAGTAGAAAAGGGGACATAGATTAACCGTGGGGGTGCTCGTGGCAGAGCATCCAGCGCTGGGGGTGCTTCCCGGAGGGGCAAAATGGCAACGCCTCCCACGCCCGCTCCATAGTGGGCGCCTCCTCGTGTATGCAGCGGGCTGGAGAGTCCGCCCATTCCCTGAAAGGAAGAATCAGGTTCCTCCTTTCGGGGATAAGGTGGGGGTGCATTCACAGGGTCCAAGTGGTCTTCTGATGGTCCAGGCAGAATAGGGTACAGCCTTGACCACCCCGGGGGCCCGCCTGATTCAGCAGCCGAAGTCTCAGCTCCCCTTCCCTTTGCCTTATTTCCCGCTGATGCTAGGCACACTGCCCGCCTTCCTCTCTGATTCCCACCCTGACATTTTCTAACGTAGCCAGGCCGCTCAGTGGCAATGTCAACCCACACATCTATATAAAGAAGCTGGTCTGGGTGGGGAACCCTATAAACTGTGGCTCGAAAAGCAAAAAGAGTGGGTATGTCAAAAATCCCCTCCAGGGGCCATCCAACATCAAAAGTGGGCCACTGGAGCTGGCTTAATGTTCTTAAAAATTCCGGATCCGGTGGAGGCCCACCATACCCTCGTGCCCACCGCTGGAAATCAGAGAAATTCTTTAGCAGGCACTCGAGTGGGGACCCTGGCACCGACCCCTGCTGGCCCATTTTGAATAAATTTCCTCCAAGGGATTTAAGTGGTGGACAAAACCAACAAATAACACAAACCAATAAGCCGACAAAGCAATATCTCTCACACACGAGTTCGGCATGTAATCTAAAACTCAAACGCAGCGCGGCGCAAGCGCAGGTAAAGAGGAAATCTAACATGACCGGTCACTCCAAGAATATGGAAACCAAATTTCAAAGAGCCGCATCCTGCCTTGAAAGTTCCTGGGTGGATTACCGGCAGCGTCCCGCCTACCACCTCAGGGCAAATTGCTCCGGGGCACAAAAGAGAGGATCCTCACAAATACTTACTCAGCTCGAGCTGCCTGTCTGGTCTCTGAGCCGAATTTCGCTGGGGCCTCCAAATGTTGCATTCTGCAACCTCGAGAACAAATGGCGGAGACTTTTCAGGATTTCAAAGATGTTACTTTATTGGCCAAGTTTTATTTTTAACCTGCACAGGGGCGGACTCTCATAGTGTCCGGAGACACAATACCCCCAAGGGCTGCTGACGAGAGTCACGCCAAGTGCTTACAGCTACATCCTTATATAGAGGGCGGACAAGGAAGTGTTATACAGAAGCAGACATGGTAGGCAGCTATTGCTTACAAAGGTCGTGCACGGGAACAGGGTTAGGCATTGGCTCAACAGTTGTAAATTTCCAAACCAAACATGTTAGATTACATCTGTTTTACAATCCTTTGTTCTTGCACAAGGCAGGAGGGCAAAATGTCCGTTTAGTAACCTCCTGTACCCTGGGACCTAATCAGTTCCTTTTGGCCTTCAGCTAAGTTCCTATTTTCTCATGGTCTAAGTTTCCCTTGCTCCTTACACTGATCACCGGTGTTTTGAACTGTGCATCTGATAGGTTGGCTATCTCTTGGTTGCTTAAAAGGATTGGTTCTGGAGCTTTCATTTGTTCCTCTGTTTCAGCCATCTTTTTTCAGGGGGAGGGGTCTGGTCATGCCTGTTACGTATGAGGGTCGGAACCTTAGGAGTTCACCAGGGCAGGGCAACCCAGTTGCTGGGTTGTGACACTGTATGTGGCAGGGGTGGGGGGTCCAAGAGGGAACAATGGTGCTTGTTACACTCTCCATCAAACTTTAGTCTTTTCCGATACTTCCCCCAAACAAGCTGGACCTTTCTGGTGCTGACTCCCATGTGGGTGGGCTTGTACACCCTATGGGACTTTCCAACAGCCACTCCTGTGAGTCTGGGAGTCTCCCCCTGTGCCTAAACTCCCATAGGTGTTTCAATTGGTGTCCTAAGGCTCTATTTCCCAGTGCTGGGATCCTGGGTTGGGCACAGTGCCTTTCTTCACAATTGCCATCCCTCAGCCGGGGTCTGCCAGCTGCCACTTGCGCACCCACAGTCCACCTGCTGCAGACTTACATGCCTGGTCCCAAGCTCTTTGTGTCATGATCCCTCTCTGCCCAGCTGCCGGACACTGCCCCTCCTACCAGTCTGGATGAACATGTCTATTTTAACTCCTTGGGTGTCTTGACTTCCATACAGTTCAATTTTCTGTCAGTTCTGGTTGTTATTCTGTTTCTAAATTGTTGTTGTCCCTATCTTGGTTGTGTGAGGAGGCACAGTGTGTCTATCTATGCTTCCATCTTGGCCGGAAGTCTCCAAAAGACTTTTTATGAAGCCAACCTCATCCTAATCCCAAAACCAGATAAAGAGATAACAAAGAAAGAAAACTCTAGGCCAATATTGCTGATGAACATAGATGCTAAAATCCTCAACAAAATATTGGCACTGCATCCAGCAATATGTTAAAAATATCATCCACCATTATCAAGTGGGATTTATCCCAGGGATGAAAGGATGGCACAATATTCACAAATCAATAAATGTAATACATCACATAAACAAAATGAAAGAAAAAAAATCACATGATCATATCAATAGATGTGGGAAAACATTTAAGGCACAGCACCCATTTAGTATAAAAATACTTAGCAAAGTGGACATACAGGGAGCATTCCTCAACATAATAAAGGCCATATACAAGAAACCTACATCCAACATACTCAATGGGCAAAAATGTAGAGACTTCCCACTAAGATCAGGAACAAGACAAGGATGCCTGTTTTTACCATTCTTATTCAACATAGTATTGGAAGTCCTACTCACAGTGATCAGACAATAAAAATAAACAAAACACATCCAAACCGGAAAGGAGGAAACAAAACTGGCATTGTTTGCAGAGTGCATGATAGCGTACATACAAAATCCTATAGACTCCATCAAAAAACTACTTGACCTAATAAATGAATTTGGCAAAACAGCGGGATACAAAATCAATATTCAGAAATCAAAGGCATTTTTGTACACCAACAATGAAATATCAGGAACCGAAATGAGGGAAAAAAAAACCTTTTGATATAGCAGCAAAAAAAAAAAAAATAATAATAAAGTACTTAGGAATAACCCTAACCAAGGAGGTAAAAGATCTGTACTCAGGAAACTACACAACATTGAAGAAATAAATTAAAGAACACAAAGGGAAGCATGCACCATGCTCATGGATGGGAAGAATTAACATCATCAAAATGTCCATACTACCTAAAGTGATTTATAGATTCAATGCATTCCCTATTAAAGTAGCAATGACCTATTTCATATCTGTAGAACAAAATTTTCAGAAATTTATGTGGAACCATAAAAGACTCTGAGAACTGCAGTAATTTTGACAAAGGAGAACAAAGTTGGAGGGATTACTATGCCTGTTATCAAATTGGATTACAAGGCCACTGTAATCAAAATAGCCTGGCACTGGCATAAAAACAGACACATACACCAATGAAATAGAACAGAGACCCCAGAAATAAACCCAAGTTTCTATGGTCAATTAATATTTGACAAAATGGGAAGCAAAAATGGAGCAAAAATATTCTCTTCAACAACTGGTGTTTGGAGATCTGGAGAGCTACGTGCAAAACATTCAAACTGGATCACCAACTCACCCCATACACAAAAATAAATTTAAGGTGGAAAAAGTACTTGAGTGTAAGTTGTGATGCAATAAAAGTCCTTGAGGAAAACATTGGCAGTAAAATTTCAGACATTCCTTGCAGCAACATCTTCACTGATATATCCCCTAAAGCAAGGGACATAAAGAAAAGAATAAACAAGTGGGACCTCATCAAATTAAAAAGCTTCTTCTTTTAAAACATTTTTATTGTTGTTCAAGTACAGTTTTCTGCCTTTTTGCCTCACCCCTTTCCACCAACACAGCTGTCCCCACTTCCCTTCCTGCTTCCGCCCACACTTGTGATTGTCCATATGTCCTTTATAATTTTTCCTGTAAACCCTTCACCATTTTCCTCCATTTTCCCCTCCCCTTCCCCGCTGGTCACTGTCACCCTTCTCTCAGTTTCAATGTCTTTGGGTATTCTTTAATTGCTTGTTTGTTTTGTTGATTAGGTTCCAGTTAAAGGTGAGATCATATGGTATTTATCCCTCACCACCGGGCTTATTTCACTTAGCATAATGCTCTCCAGTTCCATCCATGCTGTTGCAAAGGACAGGAGCTTCTTCTTTCTCTCTGCTGTGTAGCATTCCATTGTGTAAATGTACCATAGTTTTTGATCCATTCATTTCCTGATGGGCACTTGGGTTGCTT
>JAPYXV010002800.1:0-12817 GCA_028533065.1 Trachops cirrhosus
TTCAGGGGAGAAGGGAAGGGTTTACAGAAACAAATATAGAGGACACATGGACAAAACTAGGGGGGTTGGAAATGGGAGGGAGGAGGGGAGGGATGGGTGCGTGGGCTGGAATGGGAATAAAGGATAGAAACTGTACTGAATAAATTAAATAAAAAAATTTTTTTAAAAAAGAAAGAAAAAGGACCCCGGAAAGTGAAGTCACAGACACGAGGGAGCCGACGGAGCTGCCCGAGGGGGCAGCGGAGGCGAGGTGGGTGCGGCCAGGCAAGAGGGACAAGCTTGCAGGCAGCCAGGAGATCGTGAAGCCTCGGGGGTGTCCCTGCCGTACAGTGTGCCTACCACAGTCAGAAACGCCCCACTGTGTGTGTGCAAGCTGCCGAGAGAATGCACCTTCCAAGTCCTCGTCTCAAGGAAAGATGAGACGTAACTGTACGAGACGGGGGACGTCCACCCCACGCAGAGTGCCGGTCAGTTTGCAGCACGAACCACGACAGACCCTCGATGCCTGACACCGAAAACGAACAGCATGGTCCATGGCAACCTCACAGGAGCAGGATTGGGAAATCCGTCAGTAACGCTCAGTGCACCCTAGAGGTTAGCAGAACAGTGGCGAAATTCTGGTCTGTTTATTCAAGACATACACACAAAACATGTCGCCCACACTGGGAGTAACTGAAGAATGAAGAAAAGAAAAAAAAAGGCTGGAAAATCCCAATCACGCCGCCCGTGTCCTGCCCGCCTGGTGACGTGGAGGTGAGGAAGACTTTCCCAGTGTGGGGTGTCTGGGGGGCCGTCAGTCCCAAGAAGAGTCGCCGTCAGAGATGGAAGCCCGTGTGCCTTCTGCTCACGGTGGGATTGATTTGTCTGTCCCCACAGACGTGGTGGGAAAAAACCCTTGGGAGGGAGCTCCGTGTCCAGAAACCGCTCTAAAGTCAGACACAGATGACCGGGTTTGATCCCAGAGGGGGCTCCGCTACACAGGGGACATCGGGTCCCTCGTGGGGGCCTCACGACAGACCCAGTGCGGACCTCTGGTCGGGAAACGTAGGCGCCTGCGATGTGGCCGGGACAGTCCCGACACATCCAACCCGGGGACGGCCGATTTCACTGGGAGGGGGGACAGAGCGGGCAGGGGAAGGGGCCAGTTCATTTCAGCAACTGCGACACCAGGGCGGTCAGCAACTGCCCAGAGAAACCGCAAGTCCCTGGCATGAGAACCAGGACTCGTCGCTGAGGCCCCCAGTGACGGGTCTGGGGGGTGGGGCGGGGGCATCACTTCCGGGCCAGGATGGCACCGTAAATGCCCCAGGGCGCCCGGCACTGGACGTCCCGGAAGCCGGCGGCCGCCAGCAGTGCGTGGTACTGGGCGGGGGTCCGCTCCCGGCCCTCCGTCTGCACCAGCATGTTCAGGGAGTACAGCTGCGTGGTCAGTGGTCCCCGGCCGTCTGCGTCCAGCAGGCTTTCGACGACCAGGATGCCACCTCCTGTGAGGGGAAGAGGCGGGCCCGAGTGAGGGACAGACAAGCCTGCGGACCCCCAGCCTCCTCCGCCCTGTCTGCTTTCCGAGCCCCAGCCCCCCTGCCCTGGACACAACTTGGTCCTCATGGGCACAGTGGACTCAGCGCTGACGTCCCTCCTTCTTTTCAGCTGGAACACGGAAGCATGGTCCTCACGGACCACCAGGATGCAGGGGACCGCTGAGACGCTGTCCCCGCCACCCACGGAGGCTGCGCCCACACGCTCAGGGACCATCAGGAGGAACGCACGCCACAAAACGGCTGCAAGGGTGCTTTCATCACAGCACCTACCCGGCTTGCAGGCCTGATGGACTCTCGCCAGCAGCTGCGCGCACTTCTCATCGGCCCAGTCATGCAGGACCCTGGCCAGGACGTACAGGTCTGCGTCCGGAAGGGGGTCTCTGAAGAAGTCTCCTGTAACAGAGGGCAGGGTCCTGGGGTCAGCCTGCGAGGCGGGCCCCGTGGTCTGGAGCCCACCCGGCATGGGAAGGTCACCGGGGTGGGGGGTGCTGAGCTTTCCCAAGGTCTTCCCAGCTGGGGACCCCCCCAAACGAAGCCCTGGACGAAGACACGTCTCGGTGAAGATGAGGCAGTTTGGAGGATGTGTGGGGCTCTTTCCCTCCCTCGGGTCTGGAAGAGGGTCTTGTTTGGATCGAATTTCCTCCTTGCCATCAGCTCCGCCTTTGAACGAGGCTGCCTGCGATGGCTCAGCATCCCCCAGGGGACGAGTCAAACAAAACCAATGTCTTCGAGGCTGAAAACAAGCGTCCAAGACAGACCCTTACACGTACATGGTGTCAATCACTCAAGTCTTGTGACATTTTCCCTGCCAAACACGTAGCAGTTTTGCAACAGACCTCAGAGAGCTGTGTGCCTGCAGGGCTCACTCAGGGCCTGTGCGGACCGAACTCTGCAAACCCACAGGAGTTTGAGGGGACGCGTGTCGATGGTGTGTTGGCTGTTTCCGGCGTCTGTCCCCCCTGAGACACGGCACCTAGGGAGGGCGCTGAACCCCATGTTTGCCAGGCGAGAGGACGTCCCATTCGGGTCTTGGCTGAGAGTTCTCTTCATCTTGTGGATCAGTCAGTAGTTGTCCTGTGATCTCACCTTGGGCACACCCCATGTATTTCGATTCACGAAAGCTTTGAAACTAGAAGTCTGCAGGAGGCTCCTGCACTGTTGTGATGACGTAGCATCTGATGGGACACGTCTGCGGTCCAGGGGTCCCAGGCCCCCTCCCTCCACAGGCTGCAGGGAGGGTCCTTCCCGCCTCTTCCAGCTCCGGGAGCTCCAGGTGTCCCCAGGCTGGTGGCCACATCCCTCCCGTCTCTGCCTCCGTCTGCACGTGGCTTCTCCTGTGTGTCTGCGTCTCCTCTTCTGTCCCTTCTCAGGACACTGTCATCGGGAGTAGGGCCAGGATGACCTCATCTGAGATCCTTCACTTCCGCATTTCCAAATAAAATCCTGTTCCCCGATGTTGGGTGGACTCGGATTTTCAGGGAGCCCTACTCAACCTGTACAATCCTCGAGGGAGAATGAATGGTAAAAAAAAAAATTGATATGGCTGTAACACATTTTTCCATCGGCCAGGAGGAGCCTTGTACGCGCAGGGCGGGGAGGCTGAGGATGCTCCAGCGTTGGCCTCTCACAGAACCGTGATGAACCTGCGCTTCCCCCAAGGGCACAGACAGCCCGGGGAAACCCACCTTCACAGAAGCCGACACGTCCTCCCTCCGGGATCGGGAAGTGCTTCCGCGCCATCCGAACCACGGCCGGGATGTCAAAGACGGTCACCCAACATCCAGGGTACAGAGACACGCACTCCTTGGCCAGAGCCCCGGAACAGCCTGGGAGTGGACATGGAGGGTGGGGGGCAGACAGGGCCCCAGAGGGTCCAGGCGGCCGTGGTGGACTTGGCCGACAGTCACAGCATCATCTACGTGCCCCTGAATGGAGCAGGTCTCCCCGTCTGGCCCCACCTGGGATCCCACCTGCAATGCAGTGTCTGAGCTGCGTCCCCCTGGGGCCAGGGCCTCTGTCCACCCAGGGCAGCCTGCAGCCTCGTGGAGAAGGAAGCAGGACGCCCCTGGGAGGACATTTCCCGGGACCACTCAGATGCAAACACTTCCTGATGCTCCCCCCATGCACGTCCTGCATCTGGGAGACCTCCCTGGGGAGTCCTGGCCTGTTCCCCGCTCCCAGGGAGGGCCATTCTGCCCTCTGCTCTTGTTTACAGAACTCAGGGCCATGGAGAAACCAGACTGTCCCTCGGAGATCATCCCCAGCGGTGATCCATGGTCACACATGCCCGGCACGGGGTCACCCCACTTCTCAGGGAAACTGGGGCTCAGGGAGGCAGAGCAGCCTGGCTGAGGCCACACAGCAAGCAAGAGACAGAAGCCACTTGTGAATGCAGGGTTGGCTCTCCCCACATGGCTTCTGCTGCCCGTGGGGAGTGCAGGGGACAACTGTGGCTAAGGACAGTCTTTCTCAGGGAGCTCTGTTCATCCCCTTCCTCCCACCACCTTACAGGATTTGGGGGAACCCTTCTGAGCTGCAGACCAAGGACCGATGACCTGTCAAGTGGCTTTATCACTGGAAGCTCAGCCAAAGCCACCGAGCCCTCGCTTTGTTGAAAGATGGAGGACCCCCAGTTCAGGAGGGCCACCTTGGGCCGGTGTCCCCCAGCAGGTGCCCTGAACCCCAAATCACACCCCGGCGAGCTGGCCAGAAACTCGGACTCTGCGTCTCGGCCACACGTGCTGGCTCGGAGCCTCCAAGGGTGGGGTGCTTGTATCTGAGTTGTCACGGGTGCCCCTGTCCCCCCACCTGTCCAGCTCTCTCTTCCCACCTGGTTGGTTGGCTATGGAAGGTGACCCGCTCTGGCCATAACGGCCTTCAGGATGCGACAGAAGGCTTTGCCCACGGCCCTACATGGCATTCCCAGGTTGCTCCTTCCCTAGGGCACAGGGCACTCTGCAAACAGGGGTAAGACACTCCCCACAGACGACGTGAGAGGCAGCTCCGACACCTGCAGAAGACACTCACCCCCGAGGTCACAGATGAGGGGGAAGGGGGACAGGTCGAAGGCGGCCATGACGCTTCTCCCCTGGACGCTCCAGATGTCCTGCAGGGCTCGCATGAACTGCAGCCGCTCGCCCTCGGACCTGACACGCGAGACCACGCGCGTCAAACCCGTGCCACGCCCATGGTGGTCATCGTGAGCAAGGACACAGGGAGCCCTCTGCTGGGCAGAGCTGTGCCCCCAGCACCTGTTGGGGTAGCACTGGAGACGTGGAATCCATGTTGAGTGCAAGGACCCCATTCCGGGCGGTGAGAGCCCCCAGGCGGCCATCGACATCTACCCAGCTCCCAGAGTGCAACGGGAACACACGCCTTTCTCTGGAGCCAGGAGGGGTAACCATCTCCATCAGAAGAAGAGCTCAGAGGCTTTCTGATCAGGGAGATCCAGACTGTGCCCCCACCCCACAGGGCAGAGGGCAAGACTACCTGGTGTAGTGTGCAAGTCCAGAGGAGATGGGGCAAGGGATTCAAACTGGGGGTTCGGGAAGGTGGGCCACAGAGGGTGGGAGCAGGAGGGGTCTTGGAAGTGGGTGGCGATGAGGAGGAGCCAAGGATGATGGGCGGATGGGGAGGTGGACAGATCTGTGGGTGTGGGGGGCATTTTCCCGCCCTGTGCTCACAGTTCCCCTCTCCTCTGCCCCATCTCTGGAGGCAACTATGTGGGTGTGGTCTCCGTGTGGGAAGGGAGAAAGGGGGTGGGAGAAGAAGCGTCACCCAGCCTCAAATGCCAATAGTGCGGAAGCTCAGAAAACTCGTCTTAGCCTGAGACACAGCATTTGTGTCTGTCTCTCTGTCTATCAACTGTCCTCCATCTGTCATCCATTCATCTATCTCTCATCATCCATCTGTCTGTCCACCTTCCTTCCTACCTACCTACCTACCTACCTGTAGATCTCAGGAGCTCCACACCCCGCTCCCCATCCTTCTACCCTCGTCCTCTACCAGCCAGCCAGCTGCAAGCACTGGAAATGCCTGGCCATTGATGAACTTCACCATCTCGGAATTTTGACACAGACCTCCATGCAAATATTCGTGTATACAAAGGACAGCGAAGACCTGAGTTATTCCCGGGCTTCCCGTGCCCGAGCCCAGCATGGTACCTGCATATGACACTAAACTGGGTTTGCCTCTAGTCACGTGAAGGCAGAGCAAACTCTACAACTACTCAGGAAATCGATCCACACAAGCATTAGTATGGCAACATCTGTTTTTGTTTTTTCAAATTTTGCATTAGATATCAACGTCCAATGTGATTTTGCTCTGTTGGGACATTTAGCCAGTCCGGCAAGGAGAACTCTTTGTAAAGCATGTGATTGTCCAATTCCTATGCTGTAGCCCGGAAACTCATACAACCAGAAAAAAACAATAAAAATAAACTATGGCATCACCTAAAAAAAATGAGCATGATCCTCTGAGAGTTGGGGGTGAACATTACCTGTAGATGGCGCTGAAGAGCTCGTCCGAGGGAACCCCAAAGGCCTTCCCGTACTGGTTCCTCCCCTCTCTGGAATCAAGGAGGGACGTGGTCACTGCAGTTCCTGGACATCCCTTGCCCATCAGCGAATGCACACAGAGGGTCACACACCCTGCCCCGAAACCCCAGATGGCACAAGCAGGAAGCATCCATCCTAAGTGCCCAGACACACGGAAGCGTGCTTTCCTTCCTAGGGCAAAATGCATGCACGTTCAGGATGGCAGTGTTCCCTGCTGGGGCAGTTCTCTGACGTCAGCAAAGGGGGGAAAGAAATCTAAGGGCAATTTAAAGAGAGTGTGAAAATCGTGTGCCACTGGGGACAGCAAAGTCTAGAACGACTATTGCTTAACATCTAAGGATGGGGAGTAGTACCCTGTAGCTGGACAGCCTGCTGGTCTACCTGCAGCTGGAGGGCCAGCTGGTCTACCTGCAGCTGGAGAGCCGGCTGGTCTACCTGCAGCTGGAGGGCCGGCTGGCTGGTGCACCCCATCACCTACTCCTCCTGTCCTTCTTCCTCCTTTCCCTCCTCTTCCTGCCTCTCCTCCTCCTGCTCCTCCTCCACCCCTGCAGCCGGGTGAAGAATTCCTCGGGCATGTGATCCCACCTTGGACACCTTGTGTCCAGGTGTCGAGGACAACTGTCTCCCTGTGGCTTGTCCCCTTTCACCCTGTCCTGCTTCCTGGCACCACCCAAACTGGCCCCCTCTCTATGACAGAGACACTGTTCAGAGGCCCTGGCTTTCTGTCTCCCTGCTGTGTTCCAAACCACTTCCCTGCTTGGCATCTTCGGCTGGAACCACTTTCCCCGGGGACTCTCGAAGCGAAGGACTTCTTGTCACAACACATTTATAGGAAGTGACTTCTGCAGATCCACACCATGACACTTCACGTCTGCTCTGGATTTCCAAACCTAGAGGTGTCTCATTTGCTTCTGCAAGCAACCTGACCCATCGACTCCTCCACACCCTGACACCAGCCCTGGGGCAGCCCTGGTGTATAACCCACGCCGGCAGCGCCACGCCCACCTCACGGCCTCGGCCAGGTGTGCCCAGCACAGGTAGGTCGTCCGGGCCAAGTACAGCAGCATGTTGTGCTGGGACCTGGGGCTGGACCTCACCAGGTAGGTGCTGGAGAGCTCTGTGTTTTCGTATAAGGCTGAAAGCAGACAAAAGGAACAACAACGAAAAGATAAATAAATAAGTTACGTTTCAAGGCATTGCTGCATGCCATCACCGGCACTGACAACATCATGATCTAAATTTGTTCCTCTATGAGCATAGAGGTCCCCACAGCTGGGGGCTCATCCTGAAGGAGCTGGTGACCATGGCATTGTATGAGATCCCACCGTGATCCTATTCCCAGCGTAGCAACTTTCCACCGCTCTCAGAACAAGGGGACGCTTGCCCTGTTCATGCAGAAGAAGATCTAAGGTCTAATCTGGACCCACCTCTGAATGCCGTATCATCACTGCTGCATCCCCGCAGGTCTCTGCCATGAACCCCGAAGCGGGGCCCAGAAAACAAGCTGGAACGGCCTCTCCGGCTGCCTCCCCGCTGAGCACCGAGGAGCCACCAGGTGCCTGTGCCAGGAGGGCTCATCTGCAAGCACCATTCTCGGGGTGGCTGCCGTGGTTGCTGCACCTGGCACCTGCTCGATTCCCAAGCCTGGCTGTCTGAGGATGGTCCCCTCCCCCCCTCTCCCATGGCGTCTTTCTGCTCAGTCTGGCCTGTGCCAGTGTGAGCACCCAGAGCTCCAGCAGGCACGTGACTCCTTGTTTAAGCAAAAGGCCCACCACCCATGGCTGCTGCAACTGGTGCACACTCTCATGCTTTCTCAAACCAGCTCGGGCCATGGTTTCTAGACTTGGCCACGTCACGGATGAACAAACTCCTAAAAATGCTCCACAGGCACACGCTAAGGTTAACCATTTCGAGTTTTTGCAAAGTCAGAGCATTTTTTTTTAAAGCCACCCTTCCATCTTCCCTAAGAGGAAAGCTGCTTCAGCTCCAAGACAAGAAGAATAGAAGCTTGACATGACATTTGAACTGGATAAATTTAGCGTAATACATTACTTTGTTGGGATATTTTGCCCCCACATTTTTCTCCTGTTCATTGGATGCCGAGGTGCATCCTCTGAACAGACATTGGCAAGCTGCAGCCTGGCCGCTACCCCTGGCCCCTGGCCTGTTTGGGTGAATAAAGTCGCACTGCAAACCAGCCACGTCCACTCATGAGCAGAATGCTCCTGGCTGTCTCAGTGCTCTGCAGCGGAGGTCAGCTGCTGCTATCGAGACCACACAGCGCCCAGCGCTGAGAATGCATGCCTTCTGGTGCTCGACACGAAAAGGGTGCAGACAGCGTGCGTTTCAAATGCCTCCTTCAAACACGCGTTTTACCTTGTCCTCCTCTCGTTTCCACCTGAAGGAGCTTCAGGGACACGCAGGTGTCCAGCAGCAGCTCTGTCCCCCGGGGGCTGGCGCCCAGACGGGTGGCCACGGCATCCGAGCCCAGGGGCTCCGGGGCCTCGGCGAGAACGTCGAACACCCCCAGCTCGCAGGCGGCAAAGAGGACCTTGGGAAAACGAAAAGGAGGGACTGGAAGAGATCGTTACATGCCTGTGTTCACGGCAGCATTATTCACAGTCACCGAGAGGTGGAAGCAACCCAGGTGCCCAGGTACCTCCAGACTACAACGTTACCCAGCCACGGAAAGGAACAGATTCTCACACCTGCTACAGCGTGGCTGGGCCGTGATGGTGTTAAGTGAAATGAGCCAGATGCCGAAGGACACACCCAAAGGGATTCCCCTGGGCTGAGCCCCCGGAGCTGCAAATTCGCAGAGACAGGAAGTTGAGGGGGCATGCCAGGGGCTGGGGGATGGGACGGGATGGGGAGGGAGCGTTGGATGGGGGCAGCAGTCCAGTTCCAGACGGAGACAAGGTCCTGGAGGAGCCGGTGGTGGTTACACAACAGGGTGGATGTGCCTGATGCACTCAACTCTACACCTCAGCACGGCTACCACGGTGAATCTTGTGTCTCTTCTACCTCAGTGAAAAATTTTTGTAATGATGCTTCCACCGTGCATTGAGGAAGCAGCCCTGTCTGCTGTTCCAAGGACTGGAGACAGAGTACAGCTTTGGGGTTGACCAGATGTCCAAGGACAACACCATCTGGTGCAGGGATTGGTCCTCTGGGAGGGTGAGGGCCACGATTTATGGGGAGCTATCCCTGTAGACCCCGGGTCCGACAGGGTGGTTTTTGCCCAGTCAGCCTGGGAGGAGCAAGGTCAGGGGTAGACTGACTCCTATCTCTTTGTTCTGAGGTAGCATTGCATTTCAGTGGGCTTCCCAGATAAGGCCAAGTTCAAGGACTTCATCATCAGCCAGTCCTTAGTAGATGAAATGTTAAAGGGGCTTCTCTAAGAAAGAGAAGAAGATCAAAACCATCAACAGTAAAATGACAGCAAGCTCACAACTACCACCCACTGAACCTAAAAAACAAAACCAAAAACAAGCTACTAAGCAAACAACTGGAACAGGAACAGAGTCACAGAAATGGAGATCACACGGAGGGTTATCAGCTGGAAGGGGAAGAAGGGAGAATGGGGGAAAGGAACAGGGAATAAGAAGCATGAATGGTAGGTACGAAATAGACAGGGGGAGGGTAAGGATAGTATGGGAAATGGAGAATCCGAAAAACTTAGATGTACGACCCATGGACATGAACCAAGGTGGGGGGAATGCGGGTGGGAGGGGGAGTGCAGGGTGGAGGGGAATAAAGGAGGGAAAATGGGACAACTGTAATAGCATAATCAATAACATATACTTAAGAAAAAGGTTTTACCAGCTCTGTCCTGTTACAGTGGTGACCAGTAAGGACATCGTATCACGTGTATGGAAGGGACCTCCCTCCCAGGATCCATCCATAATGCACCCAACGCTCCTGAAAGCCAGCCCACACCGAATGAACAGCCAGCAGCCCCAGTGGGCTGGGGACATTACGGAGGGACAGCTAAGTCACTTTCCTGGGGAAGGGACAGGCAACACATTTTCTGCAGGAGGACGCCCCTTTTCCACCCCCACTGCCTTCAGAACAGGTCTCCGGAACCCGTGGGGGCGTCTGGAGGGAATTCAGGGGATTGTAGCAGCTTCAGCTTTCGGTAAGGTCCACCTGAATGCTAGCAGCCCCTCCGACGATGGAGAAGGCACAGCCACGCAGAATCACGGCGCCTGTGACTTTGTGACCAAGGAAAGCCACAGACCACGGGCATCTTCCTGTGTCATGCTGGCCACTGTAGGGAACTCGAAACAGCGCCAGCACACGGGACTCCACAGAGCTGAGCATTTGCACCCACTGCCACCCTCTGCGCACCTGTCTGCCTGGTGGTTCTGTGGGCACCCGAGGGTGAAGCCGTGTGTTATGACAATTGGAGACTCAGCGCTCCCCCCAAAAAACATGGAGGGGTCTGGCTGTTCAGGGAGAGTCACCACCCTAGCCCCAGAAACCAGCTCTGCATCTGAAATCTGAAATCGTTTCGCCACGGAGAAGTTCAACCCCAGACCTCGGCCCCGGACCCCCAGAGAGAGAATCCGCCTGGGCTGGACCCCCGACATCTGCAGGCGTGAGGCCTGAGAAAGACCACCGCCTGCTGCTGGTGTCCCCTTGGGGCAGACCGGACACCGATGGACCTTTAAAGAGAAAATCTATCTCTAAGTTGCCTCTATTTTTATTAACGTGAAATGCACACAGATTCACCATTAACCATTGAAACCAAGCAGTTCGGGGGCATTTCATGGACATACACTACTGCGTAGCCGTGGCCTGCGTCTGGTTCCAGAAGAGGCTCAACACCCCCAAAAGCAGACCCAACCCCATGAGCAGTCACGGCTAATGTGTCCCCCAAAAGCAAAACCCCCTGTTGATGGGGATCCCTACCCATGCCCTAAACAGTCGATGACACAGATTTTGTGTGTTATAGGAAACAGATATTGTATTCTTAAAATAAAGTTAGCTACAGAAAAGAAAATGTTATTAAGAAAACCATTCCCTAACTGGGAAGCTCAGCTGGTTAAGCGTTGTCCTGATACGCCAAGGTCTCAGGTTCGATCCCCAGTCAGGGCACAGACAAGAACCAACCAATGATGCATCGGTAAGTGGAACAACAAATCGATATTTCTCTGTTTCTGCTTCCGTCTCTCTCTCCAAATAGCAATTCATTTTTTTAACTTAAAATATAGAAAATGATAAGGAAAATACATTTATGGTATTTATTTTTAAAAACCTGCATGTCGGTGGGCCTGTGTGGTTCGTATCTGCGTTGTCTGGCTACGTGTAAACACACCGCCTTGGTTTCATGTTGTTAATTTTTAATTTCTTTTAATGTCATGTTAATTAAAAAAAAAACCTTTATTACTCTGTCACCAAAGGTCTTCAATATTTCCATATGTGTATTTCGGTAAGCATTGCCTGCTTTGTAATCTCATTTTACCTTACGCTTATTAAAAACTTCATTCTAGGCTGGGGGCAACGGATGAAAAGGGCAAAGGGATGGAGAAGTTCAAGTTGGCCTCTGCAGAATAATCCCGGGGAGGTAAGCAGGCACAGCCCCGCTCCGCCGCCCGCTCTCCCGTCCGAGGGCGCTGAGCGCGCCCCGTGTCCCCGCCGGGGCGCCTACCTGGGAGACCATGAAGCCGCAGCAGCCCTGGTCCAGCAGGCTCAGAGCAGCCTGGTCGTCCGGGGAGCCCATGTCCTTCCTGCCCCTGCCTGTGGGGGGCCCCGGTTGTCCCGGGTGCAGGGAGCCGGGTCGTCAGCAAGCTTGGGGGCAGCCGGCCACGCGGGGCTGCAGCAGGAGGCTCTCGCGCGGGCCCACCAGGGACAGGAGGCGGCCACAGCGGATAATCCCGTGAGCCTTATGAAGGGGCTGGCGGGGCTTAGGGGGCCCCACCAGCTGCACAGCGCCCCCTGACGTCATTCTTAAACGGTATTACTTTGTCTTTACCTTAATTCTTCCTTGAGTTTCCATTTAATAAGAAATGGAAGAGATGACCTACATCAAGATGAAAAGTCGGGGGCCAGGAAAGGACGCGGTCCACAGAACAAAAAGACACCTCAGGAAGTGACAGGAGGTAGTTACCCAATGATCCACCCCACGCGGGGTGGGGGGGCGTCTCCAAAACACACAAGGAATCCATCCCACGGAAACACCCAGACCACAGTGGATTGGACTGAAAACGGGCGGGGGGCCTGAGCGCCCATTCCTCCGAAGAGAACGTGCAGACGGCCCGCAGACAATCCCGCCACAGTTCGGAAAAGCACTCCGAGAAAACTCACTCTCCGTTAATGTGGAAAACCCGCCACAAAGCAGGCAGGAAGGGGACACACCTCAACATCATAAACGTTCCCTCTCTTCTCATTCAGTGAGTTCCTACTTCACTCAAGCATTTCTGGTTTGTGCATTGTCATGATATCATGTATTCTTATTTTAACGCATTTAATTTGAAGTTGATTTAATCCATCGAATTATTGGGATTTTTCATTCATTACTTTCATTATTTTGAAATTTATTTATTAATTATTTTAGCAATGTGATTCTTTTAAAATTTTATGTCATTTCTTAAATTTTTAAATATATTTTATTGATTGTGCTTTACAGTTGTCCCATTTTCCCCCCTTCACTGCCCTCCACCCTGCACACCCTCTCCCACCCACATTCCCCCCTTCAGTTCATGTCCATGTGTCATAAGT
>JAPYXV010002801.1:0-12816 GCA_028533065.1 Trachops cirrhosus
TTTGCCAGATTGGGGAAGTTCTCCTTTATTGTTTGTTCAAATATCTTTTCCACTTGTTTTTTCTCTTATCCTTCTGGTACCCCTATAATTCAGATGTTGGGATGTTTAAAGATGTCCTGGAGGTTCCTAAGCCTCTCCTTATTTTTTGGAATTCTTATTTCTTCATTTTTTTCTAGTTGTATGTTTTTTTTTCTTTCTTCTGGTCCACTCCATTGATGTGAGACCCATCTTTCATTCCATCACTATTGGTTCCCTGTGCATTTTCGTTCATTTCACTTATTGTAGCCTTCATTTTTTCATCTAGTTTGCGACCAAAGTCAACCAATTCTGTGAGCATCCTGATCACCAGTGCTTTGAACTGTGCATCTGATAGGTTGGCTATCTCTTGGTTGCTTAAAAGGATAGGTTCTGGGGCTTTCAATTGATCTTCTATTTGAGTCATCTCTTTGGGTTTTTTTTTGGTTTTGTTGCACCTATTACATATGAGGGGCGGAGACTTAGGTGTTCACCAGGGCGGGGCACCACAGTTGCTGGGTTGTGATGCTGTACGTGGGGGCTGGGTCTGAGAGGGAACAATGGCACTTGCTCTGCTCTCTGTCAGATTTCAGTCCCCTCTGCCACTTCCCATGAGCAAACTGGGCCCCTCTGGTGCCAATTCCCATGTGGGTGGGCTTGTGCACCCTATGGGACTTTCCTTTTCAATCAGTGCCCCAAGGCTTTATTTCCCCGCACTGGGACCCTGGGTTGCACACAGTGCCTTGCTTCACAATTGCCACCTCACTGGGTCTGCTGGTTGCCAACCCTCGGCTGGGGTCTGCCAGCCACTGCTTGCACGCCCAGGGTCTGCCTGCTGCAGTCTTGCATTCCCCGGTTGCCACGAGTGCCCTGGATGCCTTATGTCTCTGGTCCCAATGCTCTCTGCTCTCTGCTCTGAGACTGGTGCCTGGCTTCCCCACTCCGCCTCTCCTACCAGTCTGCATGAACGTGTCTAATTTAACTACTTGGGTGTTGGACTTCCATACAGTTCAATTTTCTGTCAGTTCTGGTTGTTTTTCTGTTTCTAAATTGTTGTTGTCCTTATCTTGGTTGTGCGAGGAGGCACAGTGTGTCTACCTATGCCTCCATCTTGGCCGGGAATGCCCTCATCACTTATATTTTCTGAGAAAAATGTTTTCACATCTAAAGTATCCTAATATTTTATAGCCAGAAAATTCAAACCATGAGGAATGCCATCCGTTGAGTAGATAATGATTTTAGTTGTGAGAAAGCATTGTGGTGATAATAACTACTTTCTTCCCCAAAAGTGAGACAATGACGACTATCTTCTGGCAAGCTGGTGACTATGATTTCAGTCTTGTCCCTTTGACTCCCAGAATCTCCAGTGAAACTCTCAGCCATGGTCTGTGAATCAGTGTGGACACTCCAAACCTTCTCTCCATCCATCCAAAGTGGAGGTTTATCACTGGGGAAATGTTTCCCTAATTTCCTTCAGAGCCACTCCTGAGTAAGATGTCATACTGCCATGGTTCTCTGTGTTATCAGCATCTCAAGGGACCCATGAAGCAAGCTAGATATGTTCCCTTTTAGGTGACTAATGCAGCTTGAGGATGGGTGGCCCTGCAGCTGGCACAGGAACAGTGGGAATGTACACCATGCTTTCATGCAATCTGTATGTTCAGGATACTCTGCAGAGCTCATCCAGAATTCATTGGTCCATGGAGTATGGAGCCCTTTGGTTATGCTTCACTTTGTGACATGGTGGCTCAAACACTCAGTTCACAGCAAGGGCCAGTCACTTGTGGCTGGAGGTCCAACATCTAACAAAGCACAGTAGCAAATCAGGAATTATTTTCAAAATGAGAACAGTTACTTGATAAAAAGTGCATGATTTTTCTTCCAGAGCTCTAAAGATTGCTCTGTGTTGAATCTTCCAAAGATAACGTGAACATAAGTAGATCCACTGGGTAATGATAGCCCAAGAGCAAACTGTTTATGCCATGGACAAATCCCTTTTTCATGAAGCCCCTCATGTCCAGCTGTCTTTGACTATTGATAAGTGAGTTAAAGGGATGTGACCAAAGGTATTATGTACACCTCTTTCTTGATGAATATTACTTTGTAATATTAACTTATAGAGAATATTCTGGTATGTCCTAAATAATTATAAATTTCACAGAGTTCCTGTAACATATTCATTCCCACATTGGCACACTGGCCCTCCAATTCCCAGCTCAGCTGCCCGATTCTACCACCACAATGTCCTCATTGTAGTTAGGAGCAAGAATCCTATATAGGAGTAAGCACGATTCAATTCCCTTCAAACTAAATGATAACACATATTTGACCTCACATAATGGCAGTATGGCAAAGGTGGACTGCAACCCCAGCCAAGGGAGGCAACTGTCTCTTATATTCTCTACTAATTAGAATAGAATCTTTTCAAAAATTATCCATCAGATCAGTAGATGCATATTAAATGACAGGATGTGTGCAATTTATTTCAGAGAAGAAATCACATATAGAATACCTATGATGATTTAAATCAGAATCTAACTATCATTATAATAACCCCTCCATCATTCTATAAAATTCTTTCATATTCTTCACTGGCTAACATGGAGGGTTAAGTGGTTATGTGATAGCAATGGCAATCTTTGGATTTATGAAGTACTTCATAATAGCCCCAATTTTTCTGCATTATTCCAGGACATAAGTTTATTTTTGGTGTAAAGAGGGAGCCCTGGGAGCTTCCATTGGGTTTTACTTGTAGTCACTCTTTCATTAGGGAAATAACTATGGTGTATGTCAGAATCCTGTTTGGGTTATCTGTAATTGAAACCTCTCCTCCATAAGACACCTGCCAAAGACCTGAGTTGCTATTTATGTCCCTAGTAATTAGAGTTTAAGCAAATTGGGTGTTAAAATATATCCCTAAAAGGCTGGCTATTTACCATACCCTAGAATAAGATTACCTTGAGAAATAGTCACAGATGTTTTGTGGAAAGGTCAAGGGAAAGGCCCTGTCCCAGTTGTGATAACACTGAAAGACATTTCCTCAGCATTACCTGGATGCACCTTTTCTTTTTCTATAGATGCCAAGTATGCACACCACTTCAGAGCCAAGATCTAGTTCAGGTTGGCTGAGGAAGCTTCTGGTCACCATCCCAGTAAGGGATGGATGGATCATTTTTATCAGTTCTACAGTTCAGGTAGGACTTTATGGAATGCTCTGCTATTTTGTTCTTAGGGACTTTAATGACTTACTCCCTACCTCCAAACACCCTGGGGTGGTAATAATAACCACATACCCCTTGCCCTTACCTGTAGTGGTCAGTAATTGTGATGTGAATACCTGTTCTTGGAATCTATCATTTAAATAGTGTTAGAATCCTTGTTGGAAATCGATCACACTTATTAGATGCACCTTTTCACTTGCATGATCCCCCACCTGCACCCTTGCTTTTCAAGGACAAGCACTGAAGTATTCTTTTTGGTGTGTGATGCTCATCTGCCATCAGAGGCACAGCCCTTGGCCTTACCTGGGGACAGGTCAGGTGCAGCTAAGTGAGTCACAAATAATATACCTACCGGTGCACTCCTTTTCCCTTAGTGCTTACATTCTTCTTTATTAGATCAATGAACGTTTGCACCTCCTCTTCAATTGCATGTTGACTCCAGTTTCCTGTAGCTCTACTGCTTGACTTCCCTCATTTGCTGCATAATCTCTGGTCATGAAACCCATACTGGTAAATTTAGCCAATTAAAAACATGTTCTTCTCTCTTCAGTCTAGTCACTTCAGAATCCATGCCCTCACCCATTCCCCAGAACTTGGATGACATAAAGCAGCTATAATTCATAACTTGGGGTATGTAACCTGTTTCCTCCAATGTTTGACATTATAATTATGTCCTCCACCAGTTATGTTGTGATATGACTCTAGCTTTTTGACCTGGAGACAATTAAATATGTTAAGAATGAGGCAAGAATTTCATTAACTCCTCTTTTGTGAGGTAACTCCATTGAAGAAGTTACCATGGGGTCTTTAAAGATGGCAGAAACAGTCTCATTGGATTGAGGAAAAAGAGATACCAAAGCTCATAGTAGACCAGACATCTGGAGCACTATGAATCCTATAATCTTCTCATTTCAATGGCTCTAGTTCTTCTCTTGCTCATCCCAAACCCTATTCTTCATAGAAGAGATCTAATGAGGCTGTGAATTAGTGGACATTGAAATTTGACAACACTGGATCAAATGAGGATTTTGTTCCTGGTTTGCTCAGATCTGTGGCTGCAAAACTAAGAAATTCACAATTCTTGATTTTCAGTAAATGCCTAAGCCAACAAATATGAATTTAACTTATGAATTTTTTAAGCTTCCACATGTTACTAGAGTAATGCCTTTAGCTCCATAGCCTTTGAGGTCCTCATGTCTTTTTTACTGCTGTGTGCAAGCAGCACCTGGATCCTCTAAAACCTGGTCTTTAATTTCACCTTATTACAGGGGATGTGGGTGATAATTTATTCATCTGTGTGCCATCAGCTATTATATACCCAATCAAAATAGATGGATTTTCACCATTCATATTCTCATCAGGACAGACAGAGTGTTTCTGATCCTCCCGTTCTACTTTGGTCAGGGGTCTCAGATGTATGCCCAAGAAAGCAGCTCTGCCTGACTGTAATCAAAAACAAAAGCATTCAAGGGTAGTGAGTCACTCACTGAATAATCACATGGACTGGTGAAAAACACTTACAGGCATCAAATTTCTTCATGATTTCACCTTTGCCTATCTTTGAACTTGCCTTTCAAAAGTTTCCTTCATGTACCATGGCTGCTGGTCCTAGAATAACTCACATTTCCAAATGTGCTATGCACTCTATCATTTATACACCTTTCTATAAGCTTTACTTTTGCCTAAGACAATCAATCCTTTCTTGCCGTTCAACAGTTAACATTTACTTTTGTTTCTGTTACTATTTTTTTTATGTTGTTCAAGTACAGTTGACTCCATTTTCCTCCCCACCACTGCCTCAGCCCAGCCCATCTGAACCTTTCACCCTCTATCTTAACAACCTTTAGCTTTGTACATTGGTCCTTTTTAAATGTTCCTTGACAACTCTTCCCCCATTTCTCCCTGTCATCCCCACTGGTTACTGTCAGTTTGTTCTTACATGTCTCTGATTATATTTTGCTTGCTTGTTTGTTTTGTTCCTTAGGTTCCACTTATAGGTGATATCATATGGTATTTTTCTTTCAACACTTGGCTTATTTAACTTAGCATAATGCTCTCCAGATCCATCCATGCTGTCACAAATGATAGAATCTCCTTCTTTCTTTCTGATGTATAGCATTCCATTGTGTAAATGTATCATACTTTTGTTTATGTTTTTGATGTACTTACTGATAGGCACTTAGGTTGTTTCCAATACTTGGCTATTATAAATTATGTTGCAATGAACACTGATTGGGATGCCGAGGTTCTTTTGAATTGGTGTTTCAGGATTCTTAGAGTACAATCCTAGCAGTGGAACTGCCGGGTCAAAAGGCAGGTCCACTTTTAGTTTTCTGAAGAAATTCCATACTGTTTTCCACAGTGACTGCTCCAGTCTCCATTTCCACCAACAGTGTACTAGGGTTCCCTTTTCTCTACAACCTCACCAGCACTTGTTGTTTGTTGATATGGATAAGATGGCCATTCTGACTGATGTGAAGTGGTATCCCATTGTGGTTTTAATTTGCATCTCCCCTATGACTACATGTGCTGAGCATCATTTCATATGTTTGTGGGACCTCTGTATGGCCTCCTTGGAGAAGTTTTTGTTCAGGTTCTTTGCCCATTTTTTAATTGGATTGTTTTTCATCCTGGGTGGAGTCATGTGAGTTTTAAATACATTTTGGAGATCAAACCCTTGTCCAAAGTATCATTGGCAAATATATTTCCCATACAGTTTGCTCTCTTTTCATTTTGCTGATGTTTTCTTAACCATGCAGAAGCTTTTTCTTTTGATTAAGTCCAATTTGTTTATTCTTTCCTTAATGTCCCTTGCTCTAGGGGGCATATTGGTAAACACATTGTTGTGTGGAATATCTGAGAGTTTTCTGCCTATGTTCTCCTCTAGGACTTTTATGGTGTTGCAGTTTATATTTAAGTCTTTTAACCATCTTGAGTTTATTTTTGTGTATGGTGGAAGTTGGTGGTCAAGTTTCATGTTTTTGCATTTAGGTGTCTAGCTCTCTCAACACCATTTGTTGAAGATGCTATTTGTATTCTATTTTATGCTTCTACCCCATTTGTCAAATATTAATTGATCATAGAGAGTTGGGTTTATTTCTGGGATCTCTACTCTGTTCCATTGGTCCATGTATCTGATCTTATGCGAGTACCAGACTGTTTTGATTAGAGTGGCCTTGTAATATTGATTGATTTCAGGTATGGTGATCCCTCCTACTTTGTTCTTCTTTCTCAAAATTGATGTAGCTATTTTGGGTCATATATAGTTCCATATAAATTTTTGAAATGTTTTTTCTATATCTGTAAAATATGCCATTGGTACTTTAATAGGTATTGCATTGAATCTGTAAATTGTTTTGGTTAGTATGGACATTTTGATGATGTTAATTCTTCCAATTCATGAACAAGGTATATGCTTCCATTTGTTTTTGTCTTTCTTAATTTCTTTCTTGTGTTGTGTAGTTTTCTAAGTACAGGTCTTTTTCCTCCGTGTTTAGGTTCATTCCTAGGTACATTAATTTTCTCGTTGCTATATCAAATGGGATTTTTTTCTTGATTTCTGTTTCTGATATTTCATTGTTGGTGTACAAAAATGCTTTTGATTTCTGAATATTGACTTTGTGTCCTGCTGCTTTGCCAAATTTACATATTAAGTTGAGTAGTTTTTTGGTGGAGTCTATAGAGTTTTCTATGTACATTATCATGTTATCTGCAAAAATTGACAGTTTTATTTCCTCCTTTCCAATTTGGATGCCTTTAATTTCTTTTGCTTGTCTGATTGCTGTGGCTAGGAATTCCAATACTATGTAAAATTGAAGTGGTGAGGATGGACATCCTTGTCTTGTTCCTGATCTTAGTGGGAAAGCTTTTAGTTTTTCCCATTGCATATGATGTTGGCTGTAGTTGTTTCATATATGGCCTTTATTATGTTGAGGTATACTCCCTCTACTTCCCCTTTGCTGAGTGTTTTTATCATAAATGGGTGCTGTACCATATCAAATGCTTTTTCTGCATCTATTGATATGATCATGTGATTTTTGAATTTCCTTTTGTTTATGTGATGTATCACATTATTGATTTGCAGACATTGTACCATCCCTGCATCCCTGGGATGAAATCAACTTGATCATGATGTATGATCTTTTTAAAGGATCTCTGGATGTGGTTTTCCAATATTTTGCTGAGGATGTTAACGTCTATGTTAATCAGAAATGCTGGCCAGTAGTTTTCTTTCTTTGTTTTGTCTTTATTTGGTTTTCAGATTAGGATGATGCTGGCATCATGAAAAAATTTGGAGCCTTCCCTCTTCTTCAATTTTTTGGAATAGTCTGTAGAGGATAGAGTTAACTCTTCCTTGTATGTCTTGTAAAATTCTCCTGTGAAACTGTCAAGTCCAGGGCTTTGCGCCAGGAATTTTTTGATTTCTGCTTCAATTTCATCTGCTGTTATTTGTCTGTTCAGGCTTCCTGGTTCTTCTTCAATCAGTTATGGAAGAATATACTTTTCTAGAAATTTGTCCATTTCACCCAGGTTACAGATTTCTTCCATATATTCATTCATAGTAATTTCTTATGGTATTTTGTATTTTTGTGGTATCAGTTGTAATTTCTCTTCTTTCTTTTCTGATTGTATTTATTTGGGTCCTCTGTCTTTTTCTCTTGATGAATCTGGTTAAAGGTTTATTGTTTTTGTTTATCTTTTCAAAGAATAAGATCTCGGATTTATTGATCTCAGAAGTGTTGTTTTAGGCTCTATATGGTGTATTTCCTTTCTGGTCTTGGTTATTTCCTTCCTTCTCCTTGTTCTGGGCTCTGTTTGCTGTTGTTTCTCCATTCTTGTAGATGTCAGGTTAGGTTGTTTATTTGAAATATTTCTATTTTTTTTTAGGTAAGCTTGTATCACTTTGAATTTCCCACTCATGGCTGCCTTCCTCGTGTCCCATAAGATTTGGACTGTTATGGGTTCATTTTCACTTATTTCCAGGAACTTTTTGATTTCTTCTTTGATCCCATTCTTAATCCATTCATTGTTTAATAGCATGCTTTTCAATTTCCACAAATTTGAGTGTTTTTGAGTTTTTTCCTTGAGGCTGGTTTCTATTTTCAGGCCCTTGTGGTCTGAGAATATGATTTCACTTTTTTGAATCTTTTGAGGCTTGTTTTGTGTCCTATCATGTGGTCTATCATTGAAAACATTCCATTCACATTTGAAAGGAATATGTATTTTGCTACTTTGGGGAGAAAGGATATATATATATACACATATATATATATATGATTGTATATATCCTTTATACATATGATTTTATATATGATTATATATATCCTTTATATATATCTTTTATATATATCCTTTATGTATATATCCTTTATATATATATGATTGCATATATCCTTTATATATATGATTATATATATAATCAGTTAAGTCCATTTGATCTAGGACATTTTTCAATGCTGCAGTATCCTTGTTGATATTTTGTTTGGAAGATGTATTCATTGTTGACAGTGGGGTGTCAAAATCCTTTAGCATCTAGTACAAGTGTGTTGCTGTCTTAATCTTTATTGAAGTTCTACAAGATTTTCCCTATATACTTGAGTGCTCCTTTGTTGGGTGCATATATGTTTATAATGCTTACATATTTTTTGATAAATTCTTTCCTTGAGTATTATGAGGTGTCTTTTTGTGTCTTTTTTATGACTTTTGTTTTGAAGTCAATTTTGTCTGATATAAGTATTGCTGCCCTGGCTTTTGTTTATCCTATCCATTGCATGGAATATTTTTTCTAACCCTTCACTTACAGTCTATGTAGGTCTTTTGTTCTAAGGTGGGTCTCTTGTAGGCAGCATATGTGTGGGTTATGATTTTCTATCCATTCAGCTGCCTTATCTTTTGATTGGAGCATTTAGTCCATTTACGTAAGATTATTATTGATAGGTATTTATTCATTGCCATTTTATTTCCTTCATACCTGTGTTCCTCTCTCTCTCATTCTTTTCCTTGCTTTTCTTAAAGCAGTCCTTTTAGCTTCTCTCACAGTGCTGGTTTGGTGGAGGTGTATTCATTCAGCCTTCTTTTGTCTAGGAAACTCCGTATTTCACCTCCCATTTTACAGCCTGGTTGTATTGAGTAGTCTTGGTTGCAGACCTTTGCTTTGCATTACTTGGAATATTTCTTCCTTTTTGGCTTGTAGCATTTCCATGGAGAAGTCAGCTGCTAGCTTCACTGGGTCTCCCTTGTGTGTTACTTCCTGTTTCTTCCTTGCTGTCTTTAAGATTCTCTGTTTGTCTTGGAATTTTGCCATTTGAATTATGGTGTGTCATGGATTAATCTGTTTGGGTTCCTCTTGATTGGGACCTTCTCTGCTTCCTGGATTCATGTGACTTTTTCTCCCATCAATTTAGGGAAGTTTTCCATCATTACTTTTTCAAATACATTTTCCATCCCTTACTTTTCTTCTTCTGGTATACCCATTATACAGATACTATTATGTTTCATGTGTCCTGAATTTTCCTTAACCCCTCTTCTTTCTCTTTTTGTCTTTTTTACATTTCTTGCTCTTTTTGGAAGTTTTTTTCTACCTTGTCCTTCAGCTCACTGATTTGTTTTTCTTCTTCATCTAGCCTGCTCCTGATTCCTTCTAATGTTTTTTTTTTCAATTCAGAAATTGTATTCTTCATTTTCTCTTGGCTCTTGTTGATAGTTTCTATGTCCTCTTTCATGCTATTGTGATTCGCAATAAGTTCCATGAAATGTCCCTACATTTTTTGTAATTCTCATGGAGCTCATTGAGCTTCCTTATTACCATTGTTTTGAACTCAGTATCTTATAGTTGACTTGCCCTTATTTCATTTACCATTCTTTCTGAGGATTCTTCCTTTCTTTTTGTTCAGTGGTTGTTTCTTTGTCTTCCCAGTATTTGTGAGATTCCTTTTGTTATCCTCTGCTTCTTAAATTGATTTGTTTGGAGTCCTTGAGTTTGTGTTGTGATCTTCTATGGTAGGGGCCCTTGAAATTTAGTGGTGCATTCTCCTTGATGTCCTGAACTTGATGCTCTTGAGATGCCCTTTATGTCATTTATATTGGCTCTATGGATGTAATTGAGTTTTGATTATTTTTGTGTTTGGTGAGTCCAGCTGGTTGAATGAGGGTCATTCTGTCTACCACTTCTAGTATGGTGTTGTGCAGGTACTGTCAGAAAAAAACCACAAAGCCCAGGGAACAAACTCACATCCACAAAATATCTCTGCAACCTTGCAATCCTACTGTCAACAGGAAATGAACCAGTGTTAATAAGGGTATAAAAAGATTGAGACTATTATAAGAATGGAGAGAAATAAACTACATTATAAAAATCTTATAACTTAATAGGCACAAACTTGTTGGATAAGAATTGAATGTTAGGATTGCAAGATGGAGGTGTGGTAGGACGGAGCAGATTCTACCTCTCCCACACCCAGGAAAAAATCCTAGCCATTCTAGGTAGGAACAGAGCAAAGAGCCAACATTATCACGACATAAATGAAAATAGGAGATCACAAATTGTAGCGGACATTGAAAAACCCAAAGGTAAGGAGACTACGTGGATCAGTGCAGGGACCAGGGAGGTTGCAGCTCCAGGCCCAGTGCTCTGGGGTTGACTGCAGGGATCCCGGGAGAGAGCTGAGTCATCCACTCCCTCCCTGGTCAATCAAGGACTGAGCAGCACCAGGGGAGGCCAGTTTACCGGAGGGCACAGAGAGAGGAGTGAGAGAGGAGTGAGGATGAAGAGGCACCCACACAGGAGCTGTAAGCACCTACACAAAGCCCTGGTGAAAGTATGCACCCCACCCAGTGCATCCAAAGGCACCTGCCTCTATGCCCGCACCCCCAACCTGGAGAGAGCGTGGTTTGGTGGAAGTCTCAAAAACCACAGCATTGAAAAAGGAAAAGGCGCGGGTGCTCCCTGGGACCTATGAGGCCCAGGCTGTGAATCTGGGGGAAGTGGGCGCCCCTCAGGATCTAGAGAGTGTGTACCCGTGAACCCCAAAAAGGCACAGGCGCTCCATGGGACATCGGAACACACAGCAGTGAACTCCCAAGGACACACATAGTTGCACCGAGCCCCCACACACAGATCCCTTCCAGGAAGCACCAGACGGGCTTGGGGAAGAACAGGTGCCTACTCTAAGAACAGTACGCCAGAGGCTGACTGAGTCCTGAACAGGAACAGAGAAAAACTGACTCCAGTCGCCCCTCAGTGTGCTGAAGCCAGCTAGAAAAACTGGTTTGGCCATTCTGAAACCAACAATAGGTGTTTTTTGTTTTGTTTTGTTTGTTTTTTGTGTGTTTGTTTGTTTTTGTTTTCTTTTAATTATTTTAAACTAACCTTTCATCTTTTAATTCGTATCATTTTTTGATCTATCAATTCTTTATGCTTCTCTTTCTGTCACCCTAGTCTTGACCCTTCTCCCTTGCTTTCCAAATTTATCTCTTCCTCTTCCTTGCATCATCTGCTTGGTTCCTTCCTTTTTTTTTGAACCTGCAAGTAAATGCATAACTGTATTATCATAATTTCATTATTCGTACACCTTTCATTTTTATAGTATTTTGGTATTCCTCTTCTTTTTGTATAGACTTCTTTGCTTGGCTGATTGTATTCTGTCATTTGATAGGCTTCCCCCATTATCTCATTCATAGTGTATTGATAATATACTGCCCTTCATTTGTGTTCCATTAGTACAATACTCTCTATTCTTGTTATCTAGATTTCATAGATTCTGTCATATGACTATTGCTTTAATATTACTGTAAATAATAGCTATTCCATACAATTGTAAATACTTTCAGATTTTAGCCGACTTCGCAGGTTCCTGAACTTTATTACTGTAGTGGCTAACTATATTCTCTCACACACTCCAACTATTTACAACTCTTTACACTCACCCTACCTCAGAATCTGACTTCCCATACCTTCACTGCTTTCTAGAGCCAACTCACAATCGTTTCCTTCCCAACAAGAGTCTTATCTTCTTTCCATCCTTTCTAAAAAGTGGCTAGTGGTGTGAAAGATCACAGTTAACACTATACATAGCCAAAGGATCTCCTATCTCCTCTCTACTTGCGGCTACTGTAAATATCATAGAATACTCTCTGGCTGTCTTAAACCATTTTGCCTTATCCTTCCAACTGATCACAAATAAGAGTAAGTAAAAACTGTGAACACCTGGATACCAGAAGGAGGCTATACCACTGAATCTCACAGGTACTCTACAACAGAAGTTCACACCATAAACCTAGGGAGCCAGAACAGATCAATTTAAGAAGCTGAGGCTAGCAAGAAGAGTCTCACAAACAATGGGAAGAAAAAGAAACAATCCCCAACTGAAGGGAAAGGAGGAAGCCTCAGAAAGAATGCTAAATGAAATAGAGGCAACTCAACTATCAGATTCTGAGTTCAAAGCAATGACTATCAGGAAGTTCCATGAACTGTCAATGAGTTACCAGAAACTACAGGGAAGCTACAATGAACTCGCTGCAAACTGTATCAACATGAAAAAGGAAATAGAAACTATCAACCAGCGCCAAGAGGAAATGAAGA
>JAPYXV010002802.1:0-12815 GCA_028533065.1 Trachops cirrhosus
TTTTTCCAGATAGACCTCATATATATGCACATATATATGTATGATATATATATATATATATAATATGTATCATTATATATATATGATTCTAGAAGATAAGCTTGAAGAAACCACCTTGTAGCCAAAAAATAGAGATACATTATGACTCCTTTCCCTTCCACTTTTTATATTCTTTTCCTCTCTTATAAAAAGCAGTCTTTTTCCTATCACCATGTTTTATATGGAGATAATTGAAAAACCCTTGATTTATTAAAATTTCTCATATTCCTTTAAAATAATTTCCATAGTTTAAGGATCCACTCTGGAGAAGCTTAGCTTTAAGAAGAAATGTCTAAGGGAATCCCCTAAGATGGTAGGTTCAGACGAAAGAGTTTTACAAATGGAACTTTAGGTTTCTACCACCAAGAAAAGTGTTCTGTAGGTGAAGGCATCCTATTATACCCCAGAGGAAAGGGTGGTTGGCTATGGTCCAACCCTCATGCTCTTGCAGTCATTAACTGAGACTTAAGGAGGTGAGTTGCACCTGATATGTGAGGAAAACTCTAAGAACAAAAGGGGCCATTTACATTTTATTTAGGCTGCCATTTATGGCTCTATAAAGAGACTTGGAGATGGTTGGAAGTTACAATTCCAAGTACTCCTAAAAACCTGGAGCAGCCTCTCTGCTACTCTCTTCCTTTTATTCCATGGTCCATGGCCATTAATAAGTAGGCAAAAGGCAGGAACCTTTTTTAATAACTCCAAGCCTAATTTCAAAAATTAAGGAGGAACAGCCAGCTTCTTCCATCAAGTCAATAGGCAGTCACTGCAGAAGGTGAATTGCCATGACAACACTCTGAGAGACCAAATATGGCTGTAAGGGTACATGTAATGTTACTGCCTATTTCCCACAGTGCAGAATGTGGAGAAGGAAAGTGTAAAATTCCTGGGAGATTAGAAGACTTTCTTGGATAGAAAAGTGGTTTCCATGAGTAGCAAGCTCAGTGTCCACATTCTGAATCTGGTGCTTGCGTTGCACACAAGACATAAATACAACCTCAACATTTTATTGTATAGAGCTTGTGTTTTCTGAGAAATGGAGGGTACCCATCCAATTAACTCCTCTATCTCCCTGAGGCAAAAGATATCATAGTAATTAAGAGTCCAAAACAAAATTTTCTGCCTATGGGCAAGAGATGAAATCAAAGCACACATCAATCTGAATCCAACCATTCTCAATCACAGTCCTTTCACTGTTTACTAGCAAAGGTAGGAATAGGCCATAGGTTAATTGAAAGAACCTACAGTTTCTCTCAGCTAATCCCTTATAGCAAGATCAGGTTTTTCAAAATTACCTAAATTTTCAAAATCCCAAAGCTGGTTATATTTAGACAAAATAGACTTTAAGTTAAAAACTGTCATAAGAGACAAAGCAGGTCATTACATAATGATAAAAATGTCAACTCAAGAGGAATATGTAACAATTATAAATATACACATGCCCAGCCCATGAGCACTTAAATATATAAAGCAAATATTAACATTATTAAAGGGATAAATATATAGCAATGCTATAATAGTAAAAATATTCGGTACTCCATTTTCCATAATGTATAAATCATCCAGAGAGAAAATAAATAAGAAAACAGAAGATGTGAACAATGCTATATATCAAAGAAAACTTACAGATATATAAAACATTTCATTCATCAATAGCAGAATACACATTCTTCCCAAATGCACACAAAACTTTCTCCAGGAAAAGTTTATCAATTTTACAAATGTGTCACTCTGGTTGGATATGTTGATAATGCTGGAATCTGTGCATATGTGGAGGCATGGTTTATGGGGAATCTTTGTACCTTCCTGTCAATTTGTTTTTAAAACTGAAACTGCTCAAAAATAAAATAAAAAAAAATCTTAGGAATAAACTTAATCAATGAGGTGAAAGTCTTGTACACTCAAAACTATATAACACTGATAAAAATTAAAGCAGATACAATGTATGGAAAGATGACCCACATTCATGGATTGGAAAAATTAATATTTTTAAGATATTCATAACCCCAAGTGATCTACAGATTCATTGCAATTCCTATCAAAATTCCAGTGGCATTGTTCTATAGTTTTATTTTTAAAATATTTCATTTATTTATTTTTAGACAGGAGAAGGGAAGGAGAAAGAGAGGGAGGGAAATATCAATGTATGAATGGCACTCGTGCACCCCCCACTGGGGACCTGACCCACAACCCAGGCATGTGCCCTTACTGGGAATCCAACAGGCAAACCTTTGGTTTGTAGGTTGGTACTCAATCCACTGAGCTGCACCAGCCAGAGTTGTTTTTTACAGAAATGGAAAAATATACTAAAATTCTTACAGAATGATGAAAGAACCAGACTAGCCAGAGTGATCTTGAGAAAGAAGGATAAACCAAAATATATTAGACCTCCTGATTTCAAAATGTATTACAAAGCTGCAGTATTTATAACAATATGGTGCCAGCATAAAAACAGACACATAGACCAGTGGAGTAGAATACAGAGCTCAGAAATAAACCCATGCATAACAGTCATCTAATCATTAGCAAGTGAGTTCAAAATACATAGTGCAGAAAATACATTCTCTGCAATAAATGGTGCTGGAAAACTGGATAATCATATCCCACATGATGAAATTGGACTTTTATTTTACACCACAAAAATTATCTCCAAATAGATTAAAGAGTTAACTTATGATCTGAAACCACAAAACTCCTAGGAGAAAACCTAGGGAGAAAGTTCTTTGACATTGATCTTGGCAATAATTTCTTGCATTTGACAACAAAAGCATAGGCAACAAAAGCAAAAAGAGACAAGTGAGACTACATCAAACTAAACACTTTCTATGCAACAAAAGAAAGAATTGACAATATGAAAATGCAACCTACAGAATGTAGAAAATATTTGCAAGCCATATACTCAATAAAGACTTAATATACAAAATACGGGGTCAGGTGCAAATAATGCCCCCCACTTTTTTTACAAAATCTTTTATTATAAAATCATAAGGATGAACTTCTGTAACATAACAATATCATCCTCAAGCACACCATATGACATTTTAGGTGAAATGTTCAAATTAAAACTATAAATTATTACACCCATATTATTACCCTACCAACCACACTGAAGCAGGCATTACTTGTGCCGGACCTTGTATACAAGGAATTCCTGTAACTCAATAGCAAAAAATCCAATCACCTAATTAAAAATGGGTCAAGATCTTGAAAAAATATTTATCCTAAAAGTACATACAAATGGCCCATTTGTATATGAAAAAGTGCTCAACATCACTAATCATCAAGAAATGTGAGTCAAAACCACAGTGAGATATTGTCTCATACTTTTTAAGATAGCTATGTTATTAAAAGATAAGTATTGGCAAAGATATGGCAAAAGGAATCCTTGTACAATTAGTGAAAATGTAAACTGGTGTAGCCACAGTGGAAAACAATGTGGAGGTATCTCAAAAAATTAAAAATAGAACTACCATACAATTTAGCCATCCCACTTGTGGGTATATATCCAAAGGAATTTAAATCAAAATCTCAAAGAGTTGTGTGTATTCCCAAGTTAATTGTGGTATTATTCACAATAGCCAAGACATGGAAGCCACCTAAGTATCCATTGAAAGAGAAAGAAAAAATATATATCAGAATATTACTCATCCTCCAATTTGATGGAAATTCTCCAATTTGTGACAGTATAGATGAACCTGGAAGCTAGTATGCTGTGTGCAATAAGCCCAGACATAGAAGGACAAGTACTACATTCTACTACTTATACAAAGAATCAAAAATATTCAAACTCATAGAAGCAGAGTGTAAAATGATGGTTACCACGAACAGGTAGAAGGGGAAAATGGAAAGGGATTCATAAAATGGTACATAGTTTGAGTTTGCAAGGTAAGTCCTAGGGATCTACTGTACAGCATAGTACCTATCATTAACAATACTGTATTCTGTACTTAAAAAATTTGCCAATGGGGTTGATTTTATGTTAAGTATTTTTATCACAAAAATTTATAATGATAATAATAATAATAATAAATAATAATAATAATGGCACAAGAAAACTTTTGGAGGTTATGTATATATTTATGACATATATTGTGATGATGGTTTCATGGCTACATACTTATCTTGAAACTCATCAGGTTATATAGTTTAAATATAGACAGTGTTTATTTTTTTATTTTTTTTAGTTTATTCATTATAGTTTCTATCCTTTATTCCCATTCCAGCCCACCCACCCATTCCTCCCCTCCTCCCTCCCCTTTCCAACCCCCCTAGTTTAGTCCATGTGTCCTCTATATTTGTTCCTATAAACCAGTGTTTTGTATGTCAATTATACCACAATGATGTGCTTTTAAAAATTGCATCAAAGTACACAATCAAGAAAGTGAAAAGGTAACCCATGGAATGGGAGAAAATGTTTCCAAATAATATATTTGATACATGGTTAATATTCATAATATGTGAACACCTCCTACAACTCAACAATAATTAAACAATCCTACTCAAATATGAGCAAAGGATTAAATAGACATTTTTCTAAAGAAGATATACACATAAAACATGTTCAATATCACTAGTCACTAGGGAAATGAAAATCAAAATTACAATGACATATCACCACACACCCATTAGGATGACTATTATAAAAAAAAACAGACAATAAGAAGTGTTGGTGAGGTCATGTAGAAATTAGAACCCTAGTGCAGATGGTAATGGAAAACATCTGGAAGTTTCCTTAAAAATTAAAATATAGTATTACAATATCATCATGCAATTCCACTTATAAGTATAAAAGCAAAATAATTGAAAGCATGGTCTCAAAGGTGTATTGTATGCTTATGTTTATAGCAGTCTTATTCATAATAGCCAAAGGTGGAAGACCCCTAAATTTCCATGTATGGATGAATGGATAAACAAAAGTAGTATATATGCACAATGAAATATTTTATCCTTCAAAAGAAAGAAATTTTGACATATGCTACAAAATGAATAAACCTTGAGGACATTATGCTAAATGAGATAAGGCGATCACAAAAGTACAAGTACAGTATTACCCTACTTATATGAGGTACCTAGAGTAGTCAAATTGAGACAGAAAGTAAAATGGTGGTTGCCAGGGACTGGGTTGGAGAGGGGAATAAGGAGTTATTTAATGGTTATAGAGTTATATTTTTGCAAGATGAAAAGAGTTCTGAAAATAGATGGTGGTGACATTTGCACAACAATATCAATATACGTAATGTAACAAAAGTGTAATTTTTTTTAAAAGTGTACAATTCAAAATGATTAAGATGCTCTGGCTAGTGTGTCTCAATGGACTGTGTTGGCCTGTGAATGGAAAGATTGCCAGTTTGATTTGCAGTCAGGGCACATGCCTGGGTTGCGGGTGATTCCCCAGTTTGGGGGTGTGCGAGAGGCCACCAAGAGATATTTCTCTCACATATCAAAGTTCCTCTACCTCTCTGCCTCCCTCCCTTCCCCTCTCTCTAAAATTGAAATAATAAAAACTTTAAAAAATAATAAAAGTGATGTTTTGTGTGTTTTCACCATGAAATGGAAAAATGGTCATTTTTATATTATGTGTATTTCACCATAATTTTTAAAATAAAATAGTATTGGTAATATGATACTTGTTAAACACCTGTCAGAATGTTTGACTCAAGTAGATAATCATTGTCAGTCACTTCCATCTTTTCCTCATCTCCCCTGACAGCATCTTCTCCATGACTTAATCCCTGCCTAACCTCCCACTTCCGTTTTTTTAGTGTTGTTCTATTACAGTTGTCCCAATTTTCCCCCGTTGATTGCCCCTGCCACCTGTCCTGCTCCCACAGTCAGTCCCCACACTGTTGTCTATGTCCATACGTCTTATATACATGTTTTTTAACTGGGCCCTTCCCCTTCTGTGCTCGCTTACCCCCTCCCCCTTCCCCTCTGGTTACTGCCGGTTTGTTCTTTATTTCAATGTGTCTGGTTCTATTTTGCTCACTTATTTGTTTTGCTGATTAGGTTCCACTTACATGAGAGATCATATGGTATTTGTCTTTGTCGGCCTGGTTTATTTCACTCAGCATGATGATCTCCAGTTCCACCCCTGCTGTCGTGAAAAGTAGGAGTTTCTTTCTTTCATCTGCATAGTATTCCATTGAGTAAATGTACCACACTTTTTTGACCCACTCATTTACTGATGGACACTTAGGTGGTTTCCAGCACTTGGCTATTGTAAATAACACTGCTATGAACATAGGGATGCATAAATTCTTTTGAATTAGTAATTCAGGATTCTTAGGGTATAATCCCAGCAGTGGAACCAATGGGTAAAAAGGCACTTCCATTTTTACTTTTCTGAGGAAGTTTCGTACAGTTTTCCACAGTAACTGAATCAGTTGGCATTCCCACCAACAGTGTGCTACGGTTCCCTTTTCTCCACATCCTTGCCAGCAATCATTCTTTGTTAATTTGTCTTTTTAATACTTAATTTTTTTCACATTATTTATTGTTATTCAAGCACAGTTGTCTCCATTTTTCCTGCACCACTCCACCCCACCCCAGCCATCCCCACTTCCTTCCCTTAATCCTACAACCCTTTGGTTTGTCCTTTATACATGTTCCTGACAAAACTTCCCACTTTTACCTTTATTATCCCCTCCCACCTCCCCTCTGGTTATCATCAGTTTGTTCTAAATTTCAATACTCTGGTTATATTTTATTTGGGTGTTTGTTCTGCTGATCAGGTCCCAGTTAAAGGTGAGATCATACGTTATTTCTCTTTCACCGCCTGGATTATTTCACTTGACAAAATGCTATCCAGACCCATCCATGCTGTCACAAAGGGTAGGAGCTCCTTCTTTCTTTCTGCTACATAGTATTCCATCGTGTATATGTACCATAGATTTTTTTATTTATTCATCCACTGATGGGCACATAGATTGCTTCCAGCATTTGGCTACTGTAAATTGTACTGCTATGAACATTGGGGTGCATAACTTCTTTTGGATTGATGTTTCAGGGTTCTTAGGTTAAAATCCCAGCAGTGGAATTGCTGGGTCAAAAGGCAGATCCATTTTTAGTTTTCTGAGGAAATTCCATACTGTTTCCCATAGTGTTTACACCAGTCTGCAATCCCACCAACAGTGCACTAGGGTTCCCTTTTCTCCACAACCTCTCCAGCACTTGTTGTTTGCTGCTTTATTTATGATGGCCATTCTGACTGGTGTGAAGTGGTATCTCATGTGATTTGAATTTGCATCTCTCTGATTGCTAGTGATAGTGAGCATCCTTTCACCTGTTTCTGGGCCCTCTCTATGTCCTCCTTGGAAAAGTGTCTGTTCAAGTCCTTTGCCCAAAATTTTAATTGGGTTTCTTGTCTTCTTAGAGTGGAGTCGTGTAAGTTCTTTATATATTTTGGAGATCAAACCCTTGTCTGAGGTATCATTGGCAAATATGTTTTCCCATACAATGGGTTCTCTTTTTATTTTAATGCTGTTTTCTTTAGCTGTGCAGAAGCTTTTTATTTTGATGAGATCCCATTTGTTTATTCTTTCCTTTATGCCCCTTGCTCTAGGGGATATATCAGTGAAAATACTGTTGCATGGAATACCTGAGACTTTCTTGCCTATGTTCTCCTCTAGGACTTTTATGTTGTCATGACTTATATTTAAGTCTTTTACACACTCTGAATTTATTTTTGTGTATGATGTAATTTGGTGATCAAGTTTCATTTTTTGCATGTAGCTCTTCAACTCTCTCAATACCATTTGTTTAAGAGACTATTTTTCACTCCGTTTTATGCTTCTGCCCACTTTGTCAAATATTAATTGACCAAAGAGACTTAGGTTTTGTTTCTGTGCTCTGTTCTGTTCCATTGGTATATGTGTCTGTTCTTATGCCAGTACCAGGCTGTTTTGATTACAGTGGCCTTGTAATATAGTTTGATATCAGGTATTGTGATCTCTCCTACTTTACCCTTCTTTCTCAAAATTGGTGTGGCTATTTGGGGTCATTTATGGTTCCATATAAATATTTGAAACATTTGCTCTATATCTCTGAAATATGCTATTGGTATTTTAATAGGGATTGCATTGAATCTATAAATTCCTTTGGGTAGTATGGACATTTTGATGATTTTAATTCTTCCGATCCATGAACATGGTACATGCTTCCATTTGTTTGTGTCTTTTTTAATTTCTTCAGTGTTGTGTAGTTTTCTGAGTACAAGTGATTTACCTCCTTTGTTAGGTTTATTCCTAGGTATTTTATAATTTTTGTTGCTATAGCAAATGGGGATTTTTTTCCTGATTTCTGTTTCTGATATGTCATTGTTGGTGTACAAGAATGCCTTTGATTTCTGAATATTGACTTTGTATACCACTGCTTTGCCAAATTCACTTATTAGGTCGAGCAGTTTTTTGGCCCAGTCTATAGGATTTTCTATGTACACTATCATGTCATCTACAAACAATGACAACTTTTCTTCTTCCTTCCCATTTAGATGCCTTTTATTTCTTTTTCTTGTCTAATCGCTGTGGCTAGGATTTCCAATACTATGTTGAATGGAAGTGGTGAAAGCAGATATCCTTGTCTTTTCCCTGATCTTAGTGGGAACACTTTTAGCTTTTGCTCTTTGAGTGTGATGTTGTCTGTAGGTCTCTCATATGACCTTTATTATGTTGAGGAATGCTCCCTCTATTCTCACATTGCTGAGTGTTTTTATCATAAATGGGTGTTGTACCTTATCAAATGATTTTTCCTCTTCTATTGATATCATTTTATTTTTGTCTTCCCTTTTATTCATGTGATGAATTATGTTTATTGATTTGTGAATATTGCACCATCCTTGCATTTCATGAATGAAACCCAATTGATCATGGTGTATGATCTTTTCAATGTATTGCTGGATCTGGTTTGCCAATATTTTGTTGAGGATTTTTGCTTCTATGTTCATTAGCAATATTGGCCTGTAGTTTTCTTTCTTTGTTGTGTCTTTACCTGGTTTGGGAATTGGGATAATACTGGCCTCATAAAAAGAGTTTGGAAGTCATCCCTCTTCTTTATTTTTTTGGAATATTTTGAGAAAGATAAGAGTTAGCTTTTCCCCAAATATTTGGTATAACTTGCCTGTGAATCCAACCAGTCCAGGGTGTTTGTGTGATGGGAGTTTTTTTATTACTGCTTCAATTTATTTATTTTTAAATATATTTTATTGATTATGCTATTACAGTTGTCCCATTTTTACCCCCCACCTTTATTCCCCTCTGTCTTGGACACCCACTTCCACTTTCACCCTCACCCCTTAGTTCATGTCCATGGGTCGTACTTACAAGTTCTTTGGCTTCTACATTTCCTATACTATTGTGAAACTTCCCTTGTCTATTTTGTACCTACCATTAATGCTACTTATTCCCTGTATCTTTTCCCCCATTCCCATGCCCTCTGCAGTGATAATTCTCCATGTGATCTCCATTTCTAGTTCTACTTGTTTGCTTAGTTTGCTTTTTGTTTTTTTTAAGGTTCAGTTGTTGATAGTTGTGAGTTTGTTGTCATTTTACTGTTCATAGTATTGATCATTTTCATAGACAAAACCATTTAACATTTCATATAATAAGAACTTGGTGATAATGAACTCTAACGACCTTATCTGGGAAACACTTTATCTGCCCTTGCATTCTGAATGATAGCTTTGCTGGGTAGAGTAATCATGGATGTAGGCCCTTACCTTTCATTACTTTGAATACTTCTTTCTAGCTTCTTCTTGCCTGTAAGGTTTCTTTTGAGAAATCATCTGATAGTCTTATGGGAACTCCTTTGTAAGTAACAGTCTCCTTTTTTGTTGCTGCTTTTAAGATTCTCTCCTTATCTTTCATCTTGGGTAATGAAATTATGATGTTCCTTGCTATGTGCTTCCTTGGGGCCAAATTTTTTGGGACTCTCTGAGCTTCCTGGATTTCCTGGAAGTCTATTTCCTTTGCCAGATTGGGTAAGTTCTCCTTCATTAGTTTTTCAAATAAGTTTTCCATTTCTTGTTTTGCTTCTCCTTCTGGCACCCTTATCATTTGGATATTGGAATGCTTAAAGTTGTCCCAGAGGTTCCTCAGGCTCTCCTCATTTTTTTTAATTCTTATTTCTTCATTCTGTTCTGGTTGAATGTTTTTTTCTTCCTATGATCCCCACTGTTGATTTGAGTCCCAGTTTCCTTCCTGTCACTGTTGGTTCCCTGTACATTTTCCTTTATTTCACTTTTCATAGCATTCACTCTTTCCTCTATTTTGTGAGCACACTCAATCATTTCTGTGAGCATCCTTATTACCAGTGCTTTGAACTGTGCATCTGATAGGTTGGCCATCTCTTCATTGCTTTTTTTTTCTGGAGCTTTGATCTGTTTTCATTTGGGCCATGTTTTCTTGTTTGACACATCTGTTATGTAGTAAGTTGCAGAGCCTTTGTTGCTTTTCAGGGCCGTGAAACCCAGGTCACTGTGTTGTGGTGCTGTCTGTGGGGGATGGGTCTTAGAGGGAACAATGTCACTTGCTCAGCTCTTGGCTGGTTTTCAGTCACTTCCTCTGCTACCCACAACCATATTGGGCTCTTTTAGTGCTGATTCCAGGGTGAGTGTTTTTGTGTATATTCTAAGACCCTGTGAGTCTCTCCAACGAACTCTCCTGTGAGGCTGGGAGTTTCTCCCACTGCCACAATGCCCACAGGTTTTCTCAGTCAGAGGTTTTGAGGTTTTAGTTCACTGCACTGGAACCTGGTTGTGTGGTGTATCTCATTCCACTTTTGTTTGTCTTGGTTTATCTGCTCACAAATGTGGGTCCACCCATTCCTCCAGCTGCCACCTCACCCATCCTGTTCCTCCAGCAGCTGCTTGCCACAGGTTCTCTCTTTCTGGCTGCCTATGTCCACCCCTCCTACTGCTCTGGATGAATGTTTCTTCTTTAATTCCTTGGTTGTGGGACTTCTATACAGTTTGATTTTCTGTCTGTTTTAGTTGTTTTTTGTTTTTAAATTTGTTGTTTTCCTTCTTTTGGTTGTGTGAGGAGGCACAGTATATCTACGTATGCCTCCATCCTGGCCAGAAATCTGATTACTCCTTCAATTTAAATAATTGTTATTGGACTATTCAAATTTCCTGCTCTTTCTTGGTTCAGCTTCAGAAGATTATGTGTTTCTAGAAATTTATCCATTTCATCAATATTGTCAATTTTCTTGGCATATAGTTGTTTGAATGATTTCTTACATCCTTTGTATTTCTGTGGTATTGGTTGTAATTTCTCCTGTTTCATTTCTGATTTTATTTATTTGAGTCCTCTCTCTTTTTTTCTTGATGTGTCTGGTTAATGGCCTGTAGATTTTGTTTATGTTTTCAGAGAACTCGCTGCTGGATTTATTGAGCCTTCACATTTTTTCTTTTTGTCTCTATGTCATTTAATTATGCTCTGATCTTGATTATTTCCTTCCTTCTGTTTGCTCTGGGCTTGGCTTGTTATTGTTCCTCCAGTTCTTGCAGATGTACAGTTAGGTTGATTATTTGAATTGTTTCTATCTTTTTTAGGTAGGCCTGTATTGGTATGAACTTCCCTCTCAGGACTTCCTTCACTGTGTCCCATAGATTTTGGGCTGCTGTGTGTGCATTTTCATTTGTTTCCAGAGACTTTTTTGTTTCTTCCATGATCTCATTGTTAACTCATTCATTGTTTAATAGCATGCTATTTAGTCTCCATGAATTCGAATGCTTTTGAGTTTTTCCCTTGAGGATGGTTTCTAGTTTCAAGCCATTGTGATCTGAGAAGCTGCTTGATATGATTTCATCTTTTTGAGTTCATTTAGGCTTGTTCTGTGACCTACTATTAGGTCTATCTTTGAAAATGCTCCATGTGCATTTGAAAAGAATGTGCATTTTGCTTCTTTGGGGTAAAAGTTTCTGTATATATCAATTAAGTCCATTTGATGTCGAGTGTTATGCAATGCCCCCATAATCTTGTTGATTCTTAACTTGGAAGATCTATCCATTGTTGACAATGGGTTGTTAAAATCCCCTATGATGAGTGTGTTGCTCTCGATATCTTTCTTGAAGTCCTCCAAGGTTTTCTCTATATATTTTGTTACTACTATGTTGGGTGCCTATATGTTTACAAGGATTATATCTCCTTGATTGTTTGTTCCCTTTAGTATTATATAGTGTCCTCCTTTGTCTCTTTTTATGGTGTTTGTTTTGAAAGCCATTTTTGTCTGATATAAGTGTTGCTACCCTAGCTTTTTTTTCAGGTATGTTTGCTTGGAATATTTTTTCTGACCCTTCACTTTTAGCCTGTGTAGACATTTTGCTCTGAGGTAGGTCTCCTATAGATAGCATATATGCGGGTCATGTTTTCTTATCCATTCAGCTACACTATGTCTTTGGATTGGAGTATTTAATCCATTTGCATTTAAAGTTATTATTGACAGGTACTTATTCATTGCCATTTTTCCCTTTGTACCTGTGTTGCCCCCTCTCTTTCTCTTCATTTTCTTAAAGCAGTCCCTTTAGCATGTCTTGCAATGCTGATTTGGTGGAGATATGTTCTTTTAGCCTTGTTTTTTTAATTTTTATTTTATTTATTTATTTATTTATTTTTGTCTGGGAAGCTCCTTATTTTGCCTTCCTTTTCAAATGAATATCTGGTTCTGTAGAGCAGTCTTGGTTGCAGGCCTTTGTTTTTCATTACTTGGAACACTTCTTGCAATTCCCTTCTGGCTTTTAGTCACATTTCCCACCTTTTAACATACTCCTTTATCCTTCC